>CM033792.1:14892848-14925101 GCA_019656835.1 Rhododendron ovatum
TCTATTCAATCACCAAATTATGAAGTACGGAGTACTAAAATTTACAACTCCATTTTTCAGTTAGTGCCCTTTCCCTCACCATAATGGTTGGAACTCATTTCATTTTTATTAACTTTCCTCAAAAAAATATTGTCCCATAAGAAAAGTAGAGGGTTTTTTTTCCTTGTTAAAGTTTATTACAACGAATTTGGTTCATCTTTATTGAAGTTTACGTCCAACAATATATCCCCGCAATAAAAATGATATTCCTTCCGTTCCATAATTTTTATCCCTTTTTTTTAAGTAATGTCAATTTTTGGAAAAAAAAAAAGATTTTTCGTGGATGATTTTTGAAATTTTCTACTATTGAACAGTGGAATTCATCTTCTAGAATTTGTCAAGGTATAGTAAAAGAAAAACAGTTCCTAATTAAAGCTCTCCCAAAAAAGTTAGTCCGGGCTCGTTTGGATGAGGTATTAGGTTTGGAGGTATTATGTAAGAAGGGGGGATTGGATAGTAGGGGGTATTAGTTAATAAGGGATGGCCCACATTGATGTGATGTTTATAAGGGGGGATTAAATATTGATTGGTTTGGATGAAGTATTAGAAAGGGGGGATAAAATAGTACGTAATTTGGATGGAGGATAAATAGGGGGTATTAGGGAGGGTGGATAACGTAAAAAGCTGTCAAATGACTATTTTACCCTTGTACAGACCCAAACTTAAATATGTATTACTTTATATGTATAATTACAAATTTAATTAATCTTTCAAACTTAGCCGTAATATTTATTTTTATTAACAAATGTACTAATTTAATAACATTACAAAATGAAAAAGTCAGTTTTACTTTGGAAAAATTGGTGTTTTTTATAATAAAAAATCTGATTATTTTTATTTTGTTGGAAAAATACATTGTTTGGTAGTAAAAAATGTGTCCAACAACTTTGTTAGTTGAATTCACATGTGCCGAACATACTTATTTGGTGAAAATGTGCGTAACTAATATAATAATTATATAAAATAAATAAAATAATGTCATATTGTATTCAATAATGTTTAATAAAAATACTTAATAATGGCTAATGTAGGAAATGTTATCATTTTTTGAAAATGATTAATAAAACCGAATTTTTTAGAATTTTTTAAAAAACCAAAATTTATAAAATGAATGGGGAGTAGATGGTGGTTGGAAACATGTGGGTGTTAGTTGAATTCATGTGAGGAGTAGGTTCAACAAATTATTGCCTCCAAATTTTCTATAAATAGCACTTGGTTATTTTCCATATCTCATCCCACATCTCATCTTCATTTCCTAAATTCGTAATTTTGTTTTTTTCATCATTTCAATGGCACGTCGGGCTTGGAGCGAGGAGGAGGAGGATACATTGTTAACAAACCTTACGAGCCTTGTCGATCAGGGGGTTTGGCGAACCGACAACGGAGGGTTCAAACCTTCCTACTTGAGAGTTCTTACAAATGAGATGCGAGTGTCTTTCCCTCAAGCAGGTATAAACGAAATTCATATTGAAGCAAAGATCAAGAAATGGAAGAGTGATTATCGCATACTGGACGCTATGCTTAGGCGTCCTGGGTTCGGGTGGAATCCAAATGAAAACAAACTAATGGTGGGAAATGAAATTTGGAATGAATTTGTCCAAGTAAGTACTCTTAAATTTATTTTCAATTTGTAAGAATTATTGGTTTGTAAATTTTGATAATGTTTTCCTACCATTTATATGTAGGATCACCGACATCAGAGACATTTCCGGGACAACCAATTTCCTCATTTTAATCGATGGGCCTATTGCTTTGTTTCTGATGAGAACTAGAAGTTTGAAGTTTAAGGCGGGCATTGGAAGAATAAATTGAAAGTTGTGATAATAAATGGATTGACAAATAAATTTGCAGCCTTCCTAATGTATCTGAAGTATTTAATTTTATGTATGTGTTGTGAAATGAATGGATTTGCCTTTTCGTGGGTTCCTAATTTGTTTTATGTATGTGTGTGAGCGTGCATTTCTGTTGGTCCTTGTATTGCAGCATTATTTTCAAGTGAATATGTGAACCACAGATACATGACTAGTCTTCCATACATTAATTATGAATTGAATATCCAAACCAATATTTAATGAAGTGATTTATGAAATAAAAAACGTAGAAGTAACGGAATTCTTACATTTCATAAAGTCTTCCCAACCTAATTCGTCCAAATTCTTAAAATAGAATACTTACAACTTCATTTCGAATCAAACAAATGTGCTAATAAAATACAACATACGAAGCCTAAAAAAAAAGTTAGAATAAAGTATGTTGTTAGATTAGTTTGTTGTGCCACTTCCAAATCACTTGTGGATGTGGAAGCACCGTCACTTGATTGATGTTTGGTTTGAGCGAACTGCATGTCTTGCATGAGCCGATATCTTTCCTCATGAAATGCTAACAGTGCTTCTTCTGCTTCATCTAATGTGTTGTACTTTTTCTTCAAGTTCCCTGCGTATCCATTAACTTGAAGTTCTGCGGCCGCCCAACTTGTATATATTCCCGGTTTACGACCAACGAAAACCACCCAATACTTATCTTTATCTTCACTTGCCATGGAAAATCTATTCGGATACAACAATTACGATATTTTAATGTCAAACAATAGTAAGAGTATGGTTACAAATAAATATAGCTCAGATATATTTGACCGGCACATAGTGCACTACTTGGCTACAAGATATGTTGCCGAACGATTATTGAACCGTTGGCCCTCATAAGTTGTCCCGCCAAGGTAATGACTCGCCTTAAATTGTCTCATTTTATATCATCATGGCCTACATATAACCAACAATTGGACAACGAAACAGCCTGAAAACAGCAGCAGCAGTTCAAAAACCGTCAGAACTGTTCACAAACTGCAGTTTTTTATCACTGTCCTAAAACTGCACTGTCTATAAACTGTAGTTTCGACAAACCAACCTGGACACACAGCAGCACATCACCACAAAAAACCAACTTGGACACAGTACAACTGCCCAACACACAAATTGGAACATAGGCAGGAACAACAGCAGTTTGGACACAGCGATAACCCAAAAAAACTGCAGTTTGGACACATCAGTTTGGACACAGCTCGTTTGTGATATCCCCCCTTCTAATCCGTGCGCCCGGCTGTATGGCATCGTTTGGCAAGTCAATAACAGGTGGCTCAGAAAATATTCCTCATAGCCATGCCAAAACATACTTGGACACACACACAGCAAACAGACTGAACCTCACACACACACACACAACTGAACCTGCCGCACAAACTGAACCTCACATACACACACACAAAAACTGCACCTCACACACATACTAACCAAACCAAATACTGAACCTGCTACACATTGATCCTCACACACAGACACACCAAAACACTGCAGTTTGGACACACCATTGGACACAACTAAAAACTGGAGAGATAGGGCTCAGAGCATGTATTTAATTCACAATGGTACGCATGGCTGCAACCAAAAGTTGCCCCGCCAAGGCACTACCATGATTTACTTTGTCATTTTTTCATCATTGCCCTATTAACAACCACTTGAACCATTGGAACAACAAATTGAACATAGCAAAAACAGCATGGTAAAAATTGAACAGAGCAGAAAATTGGACACACACACACTCTCTGCACCTGCTACACACATACACTACACCCCCTCCAAAACTGCAGAACCAGAACCAGAACATAAACTGCAGAACCAGATCAGATTCCCCTGTACCTGCTACAGAAACACACACATAATCCCCCTGCACCTGCTACACACACACACACACATTGCACCTGCTACACACACACACACAACACCCCCTCCCAAACTGCATAACCTGAACTTAACAATACAGCAGAACTGGAACCAAAACCAGAACCAGAACCAGAACAGAACAGAACAAAACTAAACTAAACCAGAATTTTAAGAATCACTTAGAGGCTCAGAAATGTATCATCATAGCCCAAAAAACCCACTTTTATGCCAATAACAGGAACTTAACAGAACATTAAACTGCATGTAGGAACTTAACATAACTTAACAGATATCAACAGGAATGTAACAGAACTGCAGATACCAACAGCAAATAGCCAGGACACGGCAATAACCCCAAAACAGTGCAGTTTGGGTAGGACACACCATTGGACACAGCTGAAAACTGCATAGAGGGCTCAGATCATGTAATTCATTTATTCACTAGGGTGCGCATGGCTGCAATAAAAAGTTGCCCCGCCAAGGCACTACATTCGTTTAGGTTTGTAATTTTTTCATCATTGCCCTATTCGGGGTACCAAAACTGCACAAATTAGCTTCCTATAAAAGTTCATAACATAAACAGCCAGGCCAATACACCACCTGCTACACAACAGAACCTCGCACACACTCATACACCAAACTGAACCATTGCCACAGACAGAGACCAAAAATTGCACCTGACACACACACACATACACACATTCATCAACCCAAAAACTAAACCTGCTAAAGAACTGATCCTAACACACACACCAAAACTCCACCTCACACACACACACTAACCACAAATGACAACCGATCCTGCTCTAAAAACTTAACTTGGTCCACCAAAAATTGTGTCTGCTCCACAAAACCATAATAGTACACCTAAGAGGCTCAGAAAAGTATCATCATAGCCATTCGGCACTGTTCATTAACAGCAAACAGAAACCAACAGCTAAAATCTGAACAGAACCATCAGTTTTTGGTACAGCCCAGTTCAATGCTATTAGAATACGCACTACAGAAACCAACAGCTCAAAGCTGAACATAACATAAAAACAGCAGACAGCCAGGACACAACAATAACCCCAATAGTTGCCCCGCCAATGTTTCTACGTTAATCACAACTAATGTATTGATTCATCATTGCCCAATTAATGGATTGATTCATCATTGGCATGGATCATCAGTTTAGGTAGGATTTTTTTGACAGTTCAACTACACCAAATCACACTCACACACACTCTGCACATGCTCCACAATGCTGCCAGTGAGGGGACAGAGGCTCAGAAAAATTTCATCATAGCCTTCAAAGGGCTCCGACAATATAAATCCATCATAAGGGTACTCATGGCTGCAACGACCGTTACCCCGCCATGGTATCTACCTTAAATCAGAATTTAATCTCTCTTCATCATTGCCCTATTAAGACTCACTTAAGTTGCGAACAACCTGTCAGGGCAAACAAACTTTATATTACATTCCCGAAATATTAACAAAATGTATGCATCAAATGTACGAATTTGCAAAGTTTAAGATGTGCGTTAGTTCATATATACTTCATACACCCATCATAGGTAGTTCATAGACATCCTCCATTGTTCATTAGACATTTGACAAACGTCATCATACATTCCCAAACAACTATGCATCCACTATGCATCGAATGTACCATATTACATTACAAAAGGGTGGAAATGTTCATTAGGAATTAACAAAAGGGTTCCTAATTATGCCACTACAAAAAAAGTGGGTAAAGTACCATTCTTGCTTATAATGGTACTTTAGTCACTTCAAAAAGGCATCCATTCCTTTCAATGGCACTAGATGGAACCATACACTTCACCGGCAAGGATGGCCTCCACAAAAGCTTGCCTCTCCTCCGGCTTAGTCCCATAGAAGTCATCCACCCTCTCTTCCGCTTGCACGATTATTGCACTCAGCTTGAACTTCTCCGTCAAGGTGATATCAAGCTTGACAACTCATCTTTCACCATCGTGCGTCGGGCGGATAGCTCTTTGTCATAGCCAAACGAATTGGCCATCTTCTCCATATAGGTAGTGCTTGATTTGAAGAAATTGTCCATGCTTGAATGGATGGACAACTCTGCATCACCCATTCTTGTCCTCTTCCTCTTGTTTGGGACTCCGGCATTGGCCGCCGGCATTGACCCCCGGGGAGTGGAAGTGGGGAGTGAGGCATGAGGTGTTGGAGTTACGGGAGTTGTAGGAGTTACGGAGTTGTAGGAGTGTTGGGGAGCTGTTGATCATAGTTCTCAAATAGGGCATCATAGAAGTCATTGGAGTTGTGTGGCTCCACACTTTCATTGGCAATATCCGGCCGCGCCATTTCGTCATAATCTTCGGCGGCTGCCCCCTTGCCCTATCCTTGCCAAATATGGTTTTCCAATCCTCAAAGTACGGGAAACACTTCCCGTACAAGCCTTGGGCCTTTTTAGGTTGGGCCTACACAAACAAGAGGAATTTTACTACGAATTCTCATACCTTAATATTCAATTAAAGTATTGGAATTGAAGATGGGGAATTACCTTTTCATACACATCCCATACGGTTTGCTCTACGTCGATGCGTTTATTCAGAGCATCCCACCCAAAACCACTTATGCCAATTATGTCTACAATTCTAGCCCATACGGATTTCCAATACCTCACCTTGGAGTCAATGTGGGGGTTTGCCTTAAGGTTACACCCCGGGAGCACTTTCTTTAACTCCTTCTCCAAGTGGGTGAAGTAACCCGTTTTGAAACCATTTTCGGCCTTCCACCTCTCCACCGATTCACTTAGCATGCACTGCATTAGTGAATCCTCCTCCCTTTTCCTCCAACTCCTACGTTTTCCCTTTGTAGGCCCTTCCACCTCCACTACTTCCACATTGTTACTAGCCATAGCTGCAAATGCATTTAAAAGTGTGCAACAGTTGTAAAAGTATGACCTTAAACATTACGTTATGAAAAAACACCGGCACATAGAATTGTACGTTACAAGTTGTTCACAAAATAAAGTTACAATCAAGTTCCAAATAGATTTTTATTACAATGTTTCATACAACAACACCAAAATGCAATCACGGAAGGATGCCCTCCACTTGTCCCCCACCATTGGCTAACCAATGGTTATACATGGCCGCCGCTAGAGCATCCCTCCCCGCAGTCCACTCATTGGAACTCTCAACGTTAAGAATGTTATCATCAACAGGGACATCGTTCACATGTGCTTGTTCCCATGCAGTGTACTCGTGTTCAATGGGATCGTTCGGCATCTCTCTCTTAATTAGGTTATGAATCAGACAACATGCTGACACGATACGACATTGAGTCCTTATAGGGTAATACGAGGGCGATCTCAAAATTGCAAACCGCATCTTGAGAACCCCAAAACTTCTCTCAATGACATTCCTAGCGGCGGAGTGTTTCATGTTGAAGAACTCCTCTTTGCTTGTTGGCATATGACCTTGCCTCCAAATGTTAATGTGATAACGCTGGCCACGGTATGGTGCTAAAAAACCGTCCCCATTGGTGTAGCCGGCATCAACAAGGTAATAATGTCCTGTAACCAATGGAAGACAACACATTGATGGGTGGATAACTTTAATGGAGTGAAAGTAAATATGAACTTAGGATATGGAACATACCACGGGGAACTTTAAGACCGTGGGGTCTTACCATGGCGTTTCCAAGGATTCTAGAGTCTGTGGCCGATCCTTCCCAACCAGACAATACATAGACAAATTTAAGGTCCCGAGTACAAACACCTAAGACATTTGTAGCAATCTCACCCTTCCTCGACCTATATCGTGCCCTGTCAGCGGCCGGGGGATTTACTGGCACGTATGTCCCATCCAATGCCCCAAGACAATTCTACCAAATGTGGACAAGAGTATTAACGTAAGTGAATATGCAAACTAGAGGAAAGCTTTAGAATGGATGAAATAGGAACAATTCAAGAGGACTATACCTGAAACCAATTCCACCTAGTGTCTTGGTAGTTAGCAGGTACAGGGTCTGGCGTCTCTAGGAGCATTCGGTGAAGGCGCAAGACCGCTTGGAGTACAGCATTGAAATGCCTACTTATTGTCTCAGTAGACCTATAGAAATAATATTTGGTACGCCTCTGCTTCGTATGGTGACCGAGGACCCACAAGAATATTGCTACCCTCTCCTCGAGACATACGTTGCGTGAGTCACTTAACCCAACACCTCGAACTAACCAACACAATCTCAAAAAAGTATGCCTATTAACCCTCAGCTGTTCATGGCAGTCCACGTCATTACCCTTTACAAGCCTATTGATGTTATTTATGTGTGTCTGGTAAAAGTCTGGATTCGGAGACAACTCAGGACGACGAGGGCGAAACGTGGACATGATGAACAAGTATAGACGAAAAACACCAATGACAGCGTTCATAAAGGCCTGTAATGCCATCAATCCCTCTTGCTCTTCTCTTCTCCTTTTTTGTTTCCTATTTAATCTTGCCATCCTAAAAAACACTGATAAGGTTTAGGTTTTTAATGAAAACCTATTGTTTGGATCCTAAAAATAACAATGAATAGACATGACAGCAAACAACCTGTTCACTACAACAAAAGGAATAGGTATACATTAAAAAAACTGCTGCACCGATAGACCAAAAGTAGTGTAGGGTTTTTAATAAACTGTCACCTCCTTATCAATTTAAACAATTCCAATGATATAAACATGCCTGGGTATTGCACAGGGAAGTTCTAAATCAGAAACACAATATAGATTAAAACACAAAAGCCAGCAATCCTACTTGAAATTCATGATTCAAAAGGCAGATAATGTTTCCTTAACACTCAAGTGATTTGGGTAGTTTAATTGTACTCTGACACTCTCTGGCTTCAATAACTTAAAAATTTGTCACTGACCCACTATTTGGTTAGTTTCCACATATCAAAACTCGAAAATTCCACATATCAAAACTAGTCATCGTCATCCCGTTCATGACATTGGTAGCTTATCGTGTTCAAAAGCTAAGTCCTACACGAGCAGTTCCATCACTAATTACACTTTGAATTCATCTACTGACCTTCAAAATCAGGGTCATTACTAGGGGCTCCATAGTTGACACCACCACCAATTCAAAACACACAAGCATATCACTGAACAAATTGTAATTAACTGTACGTGGTTTGGAAAGTGGAAACACACGTCCATACAATACAAATACCAATTATAGTATTTTTAAGTCAGCTTCTCAACAATCAAAGGCAGCCTTCTCAACCTAACATTCCTATATATAATAACTCTGCCAAGCAAGTCAGTGGAGATTCATACATAAACCATGTACCTCTATTTATGTATGTGTTGTGTATTAGATTGGTAAACCATAAACCCAGAGAGTTTTTTTCTTTTTTTTTTGTCCAATGCAAATGAGAACCTTGAGACTTTTTAAGAACCCTGCCATTGCAAATAAGTTTTCCAGCAATCATGAAAATGCTCATCATTTTTGTACTGTTTTGGAGTTTCCTGAGATTTCGAAACATCTTGTTCGGTGGTTTCACATCAAACAAATTTCCGAAAATTGCTCCACAAAACGAATTCACAAAAAATATAAACCAACCAAGCCTTACTAATCGTTGTTAAACAGAACACTCCCTAGATTCTTCCCATGTCATTCTACCATAGTCATGTACGTGCGTGGGGCTGCAAACAAGACAAGTCCATTGAGATTTCCATATAGAGATTGGCAGAATTTCTAAAGCTAAGTAGAATCCAGCTCACACTCATCCATTCAGGGAAAAAAAACCTCATGCATTCATGCAAATCATTTGAACCACCTGAAAATACCTAGCCAGCAAAGATACACCAACAAACTCTACAACATGACCCTAATTTACAGTTATTTATAATTTTTTGAAATTAATGTGAGCCGAATCAAAATGCTAAAACCCATGAGCACAATTAAAAATACAAACCCCAGCACCCCTGACCCTACCCAACAGAACATGCAATTCAGTCCAAAAAAAAATTCAAGTAAATTGATAATACAACACCGCAAAACGGCAGCCAAAAAAAAACCCACCAAACATGGCACATTCCCAATTTCAACTAACGCTTGCAGAAACCAAATAGATACACGAAAAACCCTAGGTTTTGTAGACGGATTTTCAAACAAACGATTGAAAGACGAACCCAAGGTGGCGGAGACTCCAAAGCTGAGACCTGCCAAGACTATTGGCGCTTTTAGATCGAGATAATACCTTGGGTTTTTTGTTTTTTTGTTTTTTTTTGAGCTGCCGGCCTATTCACCAAGAAATGGTTCTACAAGGGAAGGAGAGGGGTCAGTGTTCGAGATTTTTTAGATTGGGAAACGGTACGAACCGAGATTGGTAATACTTGAGCACAACCACAAAACCCACATACGAAATGGAACAAAAACACTGCCAGAAAAAAATTCCAACACAAAATAAAACAGAAAAATTCAACCAAATTTACCAAAGCACCAAAATGACCAATACAAAACCAGTACAAAATCGAGCAGCACACAAATCGAACATAACCAGTACAAAATTGAGCCCTAAACACTCCAAAATCGAACAAGGAAGAAATATACCTCAGTAAATCGAACTCAAATCGACCAGTACCCAAATCGCCACAAACCACTTCTTCTCTTTCGAACAAAAACACTGCCGAGAAGAGTAGCGACAGAAATGGTACCTGGGAGTCAAAACCCACACACCAAATCGAACCAAAACACTGCCGAAATCAGTAATCAACACAACTCGAACACAAAAATCAACACAAAAACAGGAATAAGTCGAACAAAAATAACATACCTGATGAATCGAACTCCAAATCGACCAAAGCACCCAAATCGCCACACTTCTTGTCTTTCGAACAATACCGAGAAGACTGCGACAGAAAATGGAGCCTGGGTAGTGGAAAAGGGGGATTACAAAGGGTAAGATCGTCCGAGATTAGGGGGGAGTCCACATGGCCACCTCAAACCCTAGCAATCTGTAATCACCCCTCAGCCTGTATTAGGAGGGGTTATGGAGCCGGGGGTTTTGAGGAATCCCCCCGGTTTTGAGCTTGCCAAACAATGTATTAGACGAGGGCCCACGTATTGGAAAGGGGGTATAAAACAATACACCTCTCTTTTGTGGCATCCAAACAGGCCGTTAGGTCATAAAGCTTATTGGAACTAGGGCTGAAATCCTTTGTTACTGGTTGATAAGATTAGGGAATTGACTGAATTTGTTCCTTCGGGTGCTTAATTAGCTAAGATTATTTGTTAAAGAGCAAGAATTGTGTGTTAGAATGCTGGAAATTATCTCTATAGCTGTTGTAAATGAATTTGTAAGTGTTGAATTTTATAGTAATTTGTTAGGATGTGAGCCGAAATGTCTAAAATAATTGCCAATGTTGAACTGGGTTTATAGTTGCCGAATCTGACTGAACCAGATTTTGTGCTATTGGATTCCTGTGGCAATTTGTCAAATTTAGACCATGTAGTTATTCAAGGATGGAAACTGGGCTTGTGCGTGGATCAGAGAACATGGTTCATAATGTTCTCTTATCGTTGTCAGAAGGGTATTTTATCATGTGGAGTTTTAGAAAGCATGTTACACTCTAGTTGCTATTTGTCTAATCGGGTAACTTTTTTTTATTATGAAAATGACACTCTCTTATGTGATCCGATGTGCTGAATTTTATTACGTGGTTAGTCTAAAAGGAATTTGATGCTAGAGTAATGATTGCAATCCTTTCATTTTTATGAGTATGTCAATAAAAATACTCACATGTGTTGATTTATGTGTTACGCATCAGGTTCGGAGGCAGCAACGAGTACCGTGACTCCACGTAGGGAGTAAGCTCGTGTTGGTAACTTTTTGGCTGGACCTCGAGGTGGGTGTTCTTATTTTTAATAGCAGAAAATGAGACACGATGTAGATTTATTTTTCGTATTGAAATGGTTAACATTTGGCTTGAGCTCTTAAGCGAGAATATGGTCGAAGCCTTAGTGGCGTTATAATATGGCCTTAGTGGCATTATTGAATATTGCCTTAGTGGCGTGAATAAATATTGCCTCAGGGGCATGACAACTCTTGCCTTAGTGGCGTAAAGAGTATTGCCTTAGTGGCGTTATGAGTATTACGTAATGGAAAATTATTGCGGGGCTGAATATTCTTATTTAAATTTTTGATAGCACTTGTCTTTATTGATTCTCTTATTATGGATAAGAACATTCACTGAGCAAGTTGATAGCTCACACCCCCACAGTGTTTTCTTTTCAGATGCGTGACGACACGTGGGTCCACTGCAGAGTCTAGACAGGAGTTGTGTATATAGTAGTCTAGCTTTTTGACTCTTTTGATTATTTGCCTATTTTTGGAGCTTGTATATGTTGTAAATACCAGTGGGCACGTCTTGTATGACAGTCGTTTCCATATATATGCAAGTTAAGTTTTTTTTTTTTATGAGTTGGACGCTTGGCTGGTACTTTTATTTACTATTTGAGCAGGGCCAAGGTGTGGGTCCATTCCATTTGGAAAATAATTTAGCGTGGTATTTTCCGGGATGGGATGTGACAGTGTTCTTGATCCATTTTATCATTGGAGAATCAAATACCGTAAGTAAACTAATCTGGAAGCCCAGATTGGTGTGTCTACACTCTTGCACTTTCTCTTTATACCTCCATTAATGGAGCTCTCACATATCTCTCCTCATTCATGTCTTGAGCAAGGATTTTAGGTATGATCCGTTTAGATTTGAAGCTTTTCGCCTTCATTAAAGTTGTAAAGAATTCACTCCTCTTTAAGGATCTTGTGTTTATTTCAAGTTTAATCAATGTTTAGTATTTGCCTTATGTTTACCCTTGCTCATTTCGTATCTCCTTTCAATATGTGTGAGTAGTGTAGCAAGGTTAGGTTGTGGGATGATTAACATCCCGTGACCAAGGGTAACTTGTTCTTCTCTCTTCAATCTTCATTTTTTGAGTTTAAGCTTGTGCTTAGGGTATTTTTATGTATCAAAATTTGGTGGTGTTAATCTCTTTGATCATATGTAGGCAATGTTTATACTACTTGTCACATATGATACTTGGAGCTATGTCCTTCCGAGGGTTTGTCAAAATGTCTCAAATACCCTAGTCATGATTAAACACTTTAGTTTAAAAGAGGAGGAACAAGTTTACTTTCGAGTTATGGGTGTTAGTTACCCCTAACCTAGCATTTAGTTTACTCTCCAGTCAAAAAGCCATGATTAGGATAAGTAGCCATTCACCTAAAATACTCAGTTGGCTGTCTCAACGCCGAATTTGGTTAGCGGTCCTAACGCTAAAATCTCTACGCAAGCAAACTTTCAATTGAGTTATGGTTGCGCTCCTTGTGGATTTGACCCCAGACTTCCGGGTATTATGCTTTCAACCGACCTAGCCCTAAGCTTGGGGTGCTCTTATTTAAATGCATTAAGGCCACAAGCATTTTTGGCACCGTTGCCGGAGAGCACTTTCTTTTATAGCTTATTTTGGAGGTTCGCCAAATCACTGTAAGTATCTCATTTTATTTTACTTTGCATGATTTGTACTTAATCTAGTGGATACCTCTAACCTGAGCTTCTCTCTAACTTGAGGTGTAACGAAGCTAAAGTAAGTATTAATTACCTTTTTCTTTATTGTCTTTACTTATCGAGGCAGCGGCATAGCCCCTCGAAGCTGTTGTTAGGAGGTGGCGGCATAGCCCCTCTTGTCTGTTTACTTTATTCTTGTTATCCATTGTTTCTTGAGAAGGGGTTTTAAATGTATGCGTGGTCATCGTGGTGTCTTTCGAAGTCCAATTTCTAAAAGGCTTCACAGATCATTTTCTCCTCCTTGACCCAAGACTCCTCATTGGGTTCAAGCTAGGACACTACCACCTGTAAAAACTCCTTTCTCTGTAAAAACCCCTCCTCGAGAAAGAATGGCCGGAAACGGTAGTGAAGATATCCCGCTGGTTGTGCCCGAAAGGACTATGAGTGACTATATGAATCCGGCTCGTACTACTCTGCGCCCCACTATAGTCCTTCCGGCCACAACCGAGGCGAATACTTTCATCGTGAAAATGTATCACATTAACATGATGCCATCGTTTTACGGAAAGGACAAAGAATCCATCGTTTTATGGAAAGGACAAAGAATGCCCGTACACTCATACGCGGGCATTCGAGGAGCTGGTATCCATAATAGTGTCCATGCCCACTCAGCTTGAGTCCGCAAAGCTAAAACTCTTCCCATTTTCTGTGAAAGACAAAGCCAAGATTTGGTTGAATAACATGAGGCCCCAATCCTTGGCAAATTGGGCGAATTTATAAAAGGCTTTTTACATAAAATTTTTACCTTCCACATCTCACAAAGTAACTCATGAATCAGATTCAAACGTTTAAAAAAAAGAGGGTGAATCATTTTACAATTATTGGGAGAGGTATAAGGATTTGCTAAACTCCATCCCACATCATGGCTTCGCAGTTTTTCAAATGTTCGAGTGTTTGTTGAAGGGATGCACCCTAAGCACTCGACTACTTATGGATAGCATATGTGTAGGTGGAGTTGTGGCTAAAACCCCTAATGCGGCATGGGACTATTTTGAGAAATTAGATGAAAAAACTCAAAACTGGGATTGCTCGGACCCCTCTGACAAGAACGTGGTTAATCGGTTCCGAGCAGTTCCGAAAAATTTCAGTTGAGTGAGCAAAGTGACCTAGCACATAAGGTCTTTTAGCTCTCTCGTCAAATTGAAACTCTGCAACTCTATAAAGTTGCCGGTGTGGCCTCTGTAGCCAAAGCGGAGGAAATTTTTGTTTTGTGTGAAATTGCAGGTCATGCTACCAGAGGTTGCAAAATGCTTCCTGCCGTTAAGGATATTCTTTAAGGAACCGGGCAAGTGGAAGTCAATGCCATTAATCAACGGCTTGACCCTTATTCCCAAACTTATAATGGAGCGTGGAAGATGCACCCAAATTTCCGGTGGAGCGATCCTCAACCTCCCGAACCTCCACAAGTTCCACCACCTCAACTACACCAAGCTTTCCTGCCTTCTCAATCTCAAGGAGCACCAAGGTTTTCCCAAAATCAACAACCTCTGGGGTTTGCACTGTAATATCCCTGATTCTTTAATTATATTTAGAGTTGATCATGTGTTATGTTTGGGGTTAATTATGTGAGTTAGAAACATGTTATACTTGTTAAATAGAATTGGAGTACATGGTAGTGTATGGACTAGGCCACACACAAGTATTTATCCACCTAGCTTCTACATTATTCTTGTTCCACCTTTATCTTCCACGTAGAGAGAGAGAGAGAGAGAGACAGAGATTGTATGGACTAGGCCACACACAAGTATTTATCCACCTAGCTTCTACATTATTCTTGTTCCACCTCTATCTTCCACGTAGAGAGAGAGAGAGAGAGAGAGAGAGAGGTGGAAAAGAAGTAGAAGAAAAGGAAAAAAAATTGGGGAAAAATCTTGCTTGACTTGGATTGAAGCCCTACCTTGGTAAATCATGTTCTTCACACTTGAATTTATATTTCTTGACTCAAATATCATGCTTTACATGCTAAATTCATGCTCTAGATGTTTGATTTAAGTTGAATTTGAGTTTTAGGGTTGAATTCTTAAGGAATTCAAGAATCTAACTTGAGATTCCTTGGATTGAGTGTTTAAAACCTATTTTGGTGCATGAATTTAATGTTCTTGGAGTATCTCTTCTGTATCTATGATTTTGAGCATAATTAGTGAGGTTTTGATGTGAGTTAAAAGTAGTTTGGATGGGTTTAAGAGTTGAAAATCGCAGGAAGAACAAGAGGTAATTTTCTGAAAATCTGCAGAGTAGAAATTTCATATCTGCCCTGATTTTGTGGATTTTTTTTGAGGCAGTTCCTAAGGCCATCCACAGTGGTATAATCAAAAGCAAATTATTTTTAAAGTTAACAATGTTGGTGTAAAAAATGGCTCACATGCTATAATTAAACTTAGCAACATTCTTAGAAATAATCAAATTTTAGGCTTTGGATAACCAAAACTAGCAACTTGTTTCTATAATCAAAATTTGTGGATCTCACACCATATAAGTTAATTGGTTCCAAAATTATATATACGCATGTTTTAAATGGTATTTTATTCTTCGTCTGCTCTATATCTCATTCTCTTTACCTACAAATTGTTTCTCTTTCTTTCTCTCCAAAAGTGAAGCTCATATCTTTCGTTCATCTACAATTCAACTAATTATCGCCGGATTAAGATATTTCACTTTTTTTTCGTTTCTATTTTATTCTTTTTTTCGTTCCTCTTATTGTGATTGAGTACATGAAAAACCTTGCATTCTTTTCCAAATTCAAGAACACATCTGATTTTTTTTTTTTTGAGTACATGATTTTTTTTTCCAAATTCATAATATGAGGAATGGAAGTCACCAATTTTCCCCAAAATTAAGGAAGGTATGTAAACGATATATTTTTGCCAAAAAAAAAAAAACATAATGGGGGGAAGTGATCAATGGTGGAAAACATAAGAAGAGAGTGAAATTGTAGTGGACCCCTTATTTTGGTTATGGACTAGAAGTAATCATTGTGGACCTTAACATTGTTAAGCTTAGCAACATCTTAAATAGATAATCAAAAGCTGATGTGTCAACTTTTGGTTATCCATTTTTGATTATACCACTGAGGATGGCCTAAACTCGAAAAATTATGATATTTTTACTGAGAGTTCCTCTATGAGTCTTCTATCTATGGTAAAAATTTTGGGATCAGAATCAAAGTATTGAATTCTGTAAAAATTCGTGATCTTGCAGCGCGCAATTTTAGACAGTGCTGACTGCACAGACACATGTAAGGAAAACGATCATATTTTTTAGCTCGAGCGATGAAATCGCGATCCGATTTCTGATTTTGAAACTAGATTCATAAACCTTAAAAAGTATGTGAAATTTGTACCGTAGTTATTTCTATGCAAAGTCAAATTTTAAGTTGAAGTTGATAAAATTGCAGATTCTGAAATTATTTCTTGAGATTGGTTGTTTAACTTCATATGTCTACCTTAAGACCTTACGTTCATAAAAATAGGTTCGTTTAGCATCTTCTAATCATGTTTTTATTGCCTAATTGTTTTAGGAAGCTTGGGTGGTTCGTAGAGCCAATGTGAGTGATTTAATATCTAAACACATGATTTTGAACTTGTTTTCTCTATCGAGCTTAATTGAACATGTTTAATAAATTATGTACTCCATGGATAACAATGAAAGGTGGACCTATTTGTGAAATATTTGCGAATTTATTTAATAGCATTCCCAATGTCCGGTCTTGCTAGGGGACGGCTTAATGGCTAGTAAGGGTGTTTGAGGTTGGTGTGTGTTTTGAGATAATGCATAGACTTCTGGCTTATCCACTACTGGGGACGCCCGGTAGCTCTTAAATTTTGAATAGCGGAATGTGCATTATATTTGACTTATGGTTTTGAGTTCTTTGTTTTGAAATATTATCAAATTATTTTGCATTATCCATGGAAGGCGTGTGAGTTAAGTATTAATCATTCACACGAGCTTGGCTTATGTATTTTCTTTTCCACCTTTCAGGAAGTGATGCGTAGTGTAGTGGCGTGTTTACTTTTGGGACGTGTTGTATTTTTGTTGGAAACTTGTAGAAAGGAAGTTTTGCTTGTAGACACTTAGCTTGTATATGGTTTGCTAGCTTTTGGGTTTGTAAGTAAGCACAGCTCTGAGAGGTTTACCTTTTGGTTTGTAAAACTTATGTAAGACTTTGGTTTGATATCAATAAAAGTTGACTTTTGCTTCCGCTGTTATGCTTAGTCCCTTTTGGTTATCACTTGTTTAGGTGATATTTGATTTGTGATTTGGCCTTAGTGAGAAATCACTGGCATTTGTCATAATTAAGACCTCAAGGGGCGGGTCAGGGTCGTGACATGCACCACTGGGACCTTCACATGGGTCAAATCAATTCCAACCTCAAAAGCGATCATTGGAAGAGACTATGTCATTTTTCATGCAAAGCCAAACAACCCTCAACGAGCAAAACACTCAAATGCTTGGGGAACTCAAAAATCAAGTGGCAAAGTTGACCAATTCAGTGGGAATGCTCCAACAAAAGAAGGGGAAACTTCCAACTCAACCCCAAGCCAATCCTCAAGGACAACATTATGTGGCAGGCTCTTCGGTGCTTAGTCCCGAGCAAGTCAAATCCATTAAAACTTTGCGGAGGGGCAAGGAGATTGACAATGCCATCCTCGCAAGCCCATCAAGCCTCTGGTAACACCAAGTGCCTTGCAAGCTCCGGATCCTCCTATTGACTCACCAACCTCGGAGTCTTCTTCCGTTGGTGAGCATCCAACAAAATCACAAGTGGAAGAGCAGAAGGCCCCCGTCTCCCAAATTCCGACCCCTTTTCCCCAAAGATTGAAGGCGCCGGCCCATGCCAATACCAACTCCGAGATCTATGAGTTTTTCAAGCAAGTGATAATTAATATCCCGTTGGTGGATGCGGTCAAGCAAATTCTCACGTATGCCAAGTTTCTCAAAGACTTATGCATTCAAAAGCGTAAGTTGAATGTTCAAAAGAAGGTCTTCTTGATAGAGCAAGTGAGCTCTATCATCCAAACCAATGTGGCTCCTAAGTATAAAGATCTGGGTTGTCCAACAATTTCAATCACTATCGGGGGTACAAAAATTGAGAAAGCGCTCCTCGACTTGGGGGCTAGTGTAAACTTGCTTCCGTACTCTGTTTATGAACAACGTGGATTAGGGGAGATGAGGCCTACACCAGAGACACTTCAATTGGCCAATAGAAGCATTCGAGTTCCATGAGGGGTGGTGGAGGATGTACTTGTGCAAGTAGACAATTTTATCTATCCCGTGGTGCTTATGACCTTAAAGTGTGTTGTAATAAGAATACCCCAAGCGTAGGGCTAGGTTGGTTGAAAGCATAATACCCGGAAGTCCGGGGTCGAATCCACAGGGAGCGGACCCATAACTTGTTTGGAAGTTTGCTTGCGTAGAGATTTTAACGTTAGGATCGCTAACCAAGTTCGGCGTTGAGACGACCAACTCTTAAGTGAAGAAATTCTCTTTACCTCCTAATTTGATTAAAAACGAAGTTTGACTAGAAATTTTAGGCGGCAAGGTCTAAGGGTTCAAACTACCCATGATTTAGCTGTTTAATGGTTCTCTTGGATAACTCAAGTGAGAGTTGAAGTCAATCGCTCTCACTCGGAGGATTTAGCAGTGAGATCAAATGTAACTCATAAAAGAGAGTCCGAAAATGGATCGAAACTCATTTAGTCATTTTATCAAACACAAGGGTGCTATGGTTCCAGGCATCGTGCGTGCCAAGTGACTTGTCAACACATGATCAAGGAAGTTAACAACTACAAGTTTTGATAAAAAATAAGAGTTTCTATCCATTTACAAACCGAAATATAGCTCTAGAACAAGAGAACACATTAAAACAACTAAGCTACGGGGTAGAGATCACCCCATGACCGAGCCTATTCGATTACTCACTCATATTCGAAGAACAAGACATAAGAATAAAAAGAGAAATGTGATTCATCGACGAAAATGAAAATAAACTTAAGATTAATGAAGATCTCAACAATACTAACAACTTTAATAAAAGTGAAATACCTCAAAACCCAAGTAATCAACCTCTTTTATAGAGAGATTGAGAAGGTGAGATGAGAGGAGGTAGAGAGAGAAAGCTCTAGGTTTGTAAAATGAAAGATATCCTCTCAAAATGAGGTTAAAAACTATTTACAGTCCCAAACATTCGGGATACAAAAGACTAAAATGCCCCTAGATCAGTTCTTGGTCGGGTACAAAAAATGCCAGAAATTCCAGGTTGGTACCGGTACCAAGTTTTGAGTGGTACGGTACCAAACTTCCCTAGTGGCCGAATTGGTGCTTGGTACCGGTACCTAGTTTTGAGTGGTACTGGTACCACCTAGGCAATTTTCCCACTTCCTTGCTTCATCTTCAAATCACCCTCGGCCGTTTTGTTCACACTCCGAGGCTTCTTGCTATGACTTTTTGAGCTCGTCCACGGGATTCCATGTGGTCTTGGGCCTTGGATGTTCTCGGAAGTCATTCATGGCGCCAAAACACGCCTTATTCTCACGTTCAACCTATAATGGTCAAAAACACAAACTACACGCAATATCATTCAAATCAAACTAATTGTGCACTTGAGTGTGACAAAAATGAGAGAGATAAACCCCTTTATTTACACTATTAAGGGCTTATCACTTGGATTTTGTTGTCTTGGATACTTGCCCTGTACCCACATCACAAGCATCAACGTCAACCCCGGTCATTCTCGGGCGTCCATTCCTAGCCACAGCCGATGCCGTTATCCATTGCTGAAGTGGTTTGCTCAACCTTACTTTTGACAACATGAAAATGGAGGTGAATGTATTCAATATTGGGAGCCAAATGGGGGACGATGAATGCATCCATGAAGTCAGTTTTATCGATTCTTTGGCCAATACCATGAGGACACTATTTTGTGCAAGGACCCATTGGAAGTATTTCTTACCGCCAAAGAGGCGAATTTTCTTGACTCACCGGATGTGGAGTATTAGTATTCTTTACTCAACATGGAAGAAGTTTGTGGGACGGATGTATGGTCCCAAAATTTGAAGAGTTGCCTCCTCTCAAGTGCAAAACCCTTCCCTAGAGTATTCAACGCCAAAGCTTGAGCTGAAAGTCCTCTCAGAAACATTGAAATACGCCTTTTTAGGTGAAAATGAAACCTACCCGGTGGTGATCTCATCCTCTCTCAACGGCTTACAAGAATCCCAACTCCTTGAGATTCTTAAGCGTCATACCAAGGCCATTGGTTGGTCCATCACGGATAATATAGGGGTTGATGCTTCCATTTGTTCATACCACATCGTCCTAGAGGACGACGTCAAACCATCCTGCCAACCCCAACTCCTGTTGAATCCCATAATGAAAGATGTGGTAAAGGCGGAGGTTTTAAAGCTTTTGGATGTGGGAATTATTTATCCTATTGCCGATAGTAAGTGGGTTAGCCCCATCCAAGTGGTCCCAAAAAAATCCGGCGTCACGATAGTCCCCAACGCCAATAATGAATTGGTCCCTACTCGAGTCACTACCGGATGGTGTGTGTGTATCGATTATCGAAAGTTAAATGCTAGCACTCAGAAAGACCATTTCCCTCTTCCTTTCATTGATCAAATCTTGGAGCGGGTTGCGAGACATGCTTATTATTGCTTTCTTGACGGATACTCGGGATACAACCAAATAGAGGTCGCCTTACCCAATCAAGAGAAAATGACGTTCACATGTCCATTTGGGACGTTTGCTTACTACCGCATGCCATTCGGCTTGTGTAATGTGCCCAGAACCTTCTCGCAGTGTATGATGGGCATATTCAGTGATATGATTGAGAAGATTGTCGAGGTGTTTATGGATGATTTCTCAGTGTTCGGTGACTCATTTGAATCTTGCTTGGAAAATTTGGAGAAAGTATTGGCAAGGTGTGAGGAGAAAAATTTGGTGCTCAATTGGGAAAAATGCCATTTCATGGTAACTCATGGTGTCGTTTTGGGCCACGTGGTATCGTCAAAGGGGATTGAAGTCGATAAGGCCAAGATTGATCTTATTGCCACCCTCCTGACCCCCAAATGCGTCAAGGATATCCGCTCTTTCCTCGGGCATGCCAGTTTCTACCGGCGTTTTATCAAAGACTTTAGTGCGATATCTCGGCTATTGTGCCACCTTCTTTCAAAGGATACCCCGTTTGAGTGGACTCTGACCTATAAGGAAGCTTTCAAGAAATTGAAGGGAAGTCTCACTTCTCCTCCTATTGTACAAACACTGGATTGGAATTTGTCCTTTGAAATCATGTGCGATGGTAGTGACTATGCGGTTGGGGCGGTTCTCGAGCAAAGGAAGGACAAGAATCTGTACGTTATCTATTACGCGAGCAAAACTCTAAACAAAGCTCAAATGAACTACTCCACCACGGAGAAAGAGTTGCTTGCCATCGTCTTTGCCTTAGACAAATTCTAGTCATATTTGGTGGGATCCCCAATTATTGTCTATACCGATCATGCCACTCTGAAGTACCTCTTCACGAAGTAAGATGCGAAAGCACGTCTCATTCGGTGGATCTTATTGCTCCAAGAGTTCAATATCACGATCAAGGATAAGAAGGGGGTAGAGAACGTGGTGGCGGATCATTTGTCCCGTCTTGAGGTCGAGGATCAATCCTCTAAGCTCCCAATTGTTGATACATTCCCAGACGAACAACTTTTTGCCTTTTCGAATTGCCCTTGGTTTGCCGACATCGTCAACTATCTTGTCACCGGGCGAATTCTGGACCATTGGACCTCACAAGACCGGAGGCTTTTTCTTAGTGAGGTGAAAAGATTCTTCTTTGATGATCCTTATCTTTTCAAATATTGTTCGGACCAAATTATCCGGCGGTGTGTGCTCGATGAAAATCAACGGGGGATTCTCTCATTTTATCATATCGAGGCATGTAATGGCCATTTCTCTCATAAAAAAACCACCGCCAAAATTCTCCAATGTGGGTTCTATTGGCCAACTCTTCACAAGGATGCTTATGCATTTTGCCGAGCCTGTGAGCAATGCCAAAAACTGGGTGCGGTGACTCGGAGGAACATGATGCCCCTCACCAATATCCTAGTCGTGGAAGTGTTTGATTGTTGGGGCATTGACTTTATGGGCCCATTTCCAAATTCTTATAGGTTCCTTTATATCCTTTTGGCGGAGGACTATGTGTCCAAATGGGTTGAAGCCGTTGCTACACGCACCAACGATCACGCAGTGGTGCTTGATTTTCTCAAGGAGCATATTTTGTCACGATTTGGAACGCCCCGGGTCATTATAAGAGATCAAGGCTCACACTTCTACAATCGGCCTTTTGCGGCCCTCATGAAGAAGTATGGCATTACCCACAAGGTATCCACCGCCTATCATCCACAAACCAATGGCCAAGCCGAGCTCGCCAATCGTGAGGTAAAGCACATTTTGAAAAAAACCGTTAATCCAAACTGGAAGGATTGGTCACTTCGTTTGACCGATGCTTTATGGGCATACCGGACAGCGTACAAGATCGTATTGGGTGCTTCGCCCTATTGGCTTGTCTACGGTAAGGCGTGTCATCTCCCGATTGAGTTGGAACATAAGGCATATTGGGCGAAAAAATCTTTAAACTTTCGGTTGCCCGATGCCGGCGTTCATTGTAAACTCCAACGCAACGAACTCGAGGAAATCCAGCGGGATGCGTATGATAACACCAACATTTGTAAATCAAAAGTCAAAGAATTTCATGATAAGAATATCCAAAGAAAGAATTTTAACGTTGGGCAAAAAGTGGTGTTGTACAATTCTAAACTCCATGTTTTTCCCGGAAAATTGCGATCTCGTTGGGAGGGCTCCTATGTTGTGCACAAAGTTTTTCACACGGGGCCATTGAAGTTGTGAATCCTGCAAATGGTCATATTTTTAAAGTGAATGGTTAGCGTTTAAAACTATTTTTTGAAAATTTTGCGATGGAGGACACGGTGAAGGAGTTAGTCGATCCGGTTTATCCGAATGATCCGTTGATTTGAAAAGTTCTATAAAATGTTTTCACAGGGAGCTTCTGCGTACTTTTGGACTTAATTGTTTGGAAGGCCTAGCCTCTTCGGGGGTACCCATCATTGACTTGAGTTATAGCTTCGCATGCCGCTATTCAAACAAGGTTCGTGTACCCAGCTCCGGTTAGTACTAAGGGCAAATTTTTTGTGGTCCGATATAGCCACTCGAGCTTCACTTAAGATGTTGATAACTTGCTTCGCAACACTTTAAGTGAAACATGGGGAGAAAAGTAGTACCCGTTTAATAATGTGAGGATTCAGTGGTTTAAATACTTGTTAATAATAATTTTTTTTGTGCCAGGCTATCACGAGCTGGCGGTACTAATGTCTTTTGTCTCTTGGAAGCGGTTCTATTGATACGGTGGCGATGATGCAAAATCTTCCAACTTGGTCGAGGTATTGGGTGGTTGACATTCCACCCCGTTGGTACATTTTTGTTCTCCCTCTCTTTTTTACGCCTTTTGCATTGAGGACACTGCATATTTCAAGTTTGGGGGGTAGTTTTTATGGTTTACGTTTTCAATTTTGCATAGAAAATTTTAAAATTTTTTGTGCAATTTTCCCTTGTATTTAGTGAATTTAAGTGATAGATACTTAGATTATGCTCAATTTTCCCTAATAATGGCAAAAGTCGTGCACCCCGTTGAATTTGATTATGTGTTGAATCAATATTGCATGCATATACGTAAACTTTGTTGAACAAATTGAGCTCCAAGGTGTGTCAAGTAGTATGCATCGCTTATAGTTGAAGTTCATTTGAAGCATCCCGTGCTTGTTTGTCTCTTTTTCCGCACTTGCGTAAATAATATCCTTTTGTTCGTACTTGAATAGTTTCAATATCGTTTATGCATCATTTTGGAGTTGATTGGCGTGCGTTGGAAATGATACAAGGCAATTTTTGCATGATAAAAGCACAAATGCATCCCCTCGTTCCAAATTGTTGAACCGTAGTCCGAGTCTTCGTTTTTGCTCAAGCTTAGGAAGCAAGATGTATGGAGGGTTGAACGGGATGGTGCTTAAATTGTTGTGAGGTGGTCTGGCGGTGTGCTAAATGTGCTGGAATTGATCGGAAGTCGAAACAGTGGAGTGACGAAAAAAATTTTGGTTTTGCCCAAGGTGTACCCGTACCGAGAATTACCAGAACCAGTACACCTCAAACAGATTTTGAAAAATTCTGTACTTTGACTCGTGCGGTCCTGGCTCAATATTTAAACCAAAACCCACCTTTTACCTTTAACCCACAACTCCTGCAGAAACCTAATAACCCCATTCTCGCATCTCTCTCCAAATTCTCAACCAAAACCCCGTATTTCATCCAAAATCGCTCAAACCCACTCCGAAATCTCCACCAAATCTCCGTTAACCTTCAAGATTCACCCTCAATCTCAAGGATTCAAGCCTGACTCGAAGATTTCGCAGCTGAGCTCTCATCACTTAGTCCGAAATCCCATGTACTTGAGGTAATCCAACATTCTCTCTTTCACTTACAGATTTTGAAGCCTCTTCTCTGTCTCCATGGAAGTTCGGCCATCACCACCACAGTCCTTTCCCTGCACAGATTTCGAAACCCTAACCCCATTTTCCTTTGTTTAAATTGAAACCTTAATTGAACATCCACCTGCAAACCAAAAACCATAGCCCATTTCTACATTTTTTTTCTGGCATGGGCTATGCTTTCTATTCTCTATTTGATTTTAGGGCTGAGTTTCTGCTGTATCCTCTGATTTCCATGGCTTTGGAGTTGTGCTCACTGCTGTAGTTTGTTATTGGGCTGTGTAGGGCTGAAATTCTGTTGTAAGCTGTGTTTGGGCTAGGTTTTCAATTCTCTACGTGGGTGTGGGTGTTGATTTATGATGTGTTATGCTTTTTGGTGTTACTTGCTGCAATGGGTAGATCAAAACTAATGACAGATGGGATTAAAGCATACCGGGCAGACGGACCTAGGGTTCCAGGGTATTGCAAGCCCGTGAACCCGGATGTGGCTGCTGAAAGAGATCAAAATAAGAGGATGAGGGCAGGAAGACGAAAAGAAATGAGGAGGAAGCCGAATGGAAGAAGTGGGTGGACGGGCTAAAAGGCCGAAACTTCACGTGTGAACGACAAGTGGACCGTTCCAAAATGGGAGCTCACCCGATAATTGAAGTCATCAAATGGAAAAGGTTTGAGTTTCTTTTTCTCTCGGATTAAGGGCTATAAACCAAACTTGGTTGTAAATTTCTTTGCAAACATGGTTGTGCACAAGGAAAATGAGACAATAGAGTCTCACATTGGGAAAAAAAAAAGGGTAATCGTGAACCCCACTATCATAGCCAAGTATTTGGGGAATTATTAATGCCCCGAACCACATACCATCACGTACCCGGACCACATACCATCACGTACCCGGACCATAGTTGTCCAAAACTGAAACTGAAATCATAAACACTCTTACGGACAAACCGCTTAGAAGTGAGAGATTTGTTCATGGGCGTCTGTTGAGTTGTATCGGGTGATTAACAAGGTGGTGCACTACAATCTGTTTCCCATGGTTTTGAGAAGATGCCGCATAAGCCGGATGGGGAGGTTCTTTATATGTTTGGCTCTAATGATGATGTGGTTGATTAGGCTAGGTGGATTTGGTTTGAATTGATGAAATTCAAGTAGCATAGTACTTTTGGCACCAAGGCCAATTTTCCTTTCCCTGCCATGATTACCGCAATTTGCAAAAGCCAAGGAGTTCGAACCTCTGAACAATTTACCCCCGGATCCCCCGGTCCCATTACGGGAGGTTCGGTGGAGGAGCAAATCCATGTCTAAGCCTCCGTTTGCGATAGCGAGCAACTCTCGCCCCATTGCACCAAAAGGACCTGAAAGAAATGAACAATGGTGGGAGATTTTGATGTGCCACCACTACAACAAAATTCGGTTCTGGCGACGCACAATAGTATGTCGGCAAAGGCTTATTTGTGTCGGCAAAGGGTTTTGGCGACGCAAATCCTTGCGTCGGCATGTCGTCGCCGTTGCTATGTCGGCAATAGTATTTGCCGACGCAAACACCTCTATCGCCAAAAGGCAATAGATTTGGCGACGCGCTTTGTGTCGGCGAAAGCATGGTTAATGTGGCAAACGTATTTACACCTTTGCCGACGTGTTTTGCGTCGCCAAAAGGTAGCCTATTGGCGACACCAATTGTTGCGTCGCCGAAAGATTACTTGATGAAAAATACAATTTTCTTGCACATCCTGGGTTTCGAACCCAAGACATCCAACTACACAAACCTTTACACACAAGGCTCTGACCAACTGCACTAGACACACTTTTCGTTATATGTTTGGAATATCTAATATATATAGTATATATTTAACATTAAAATAGCAATTAAAGTTGAATCAAACATGATTTTGAACCTTTAAACTAGGGGTGTGCACGGGTCGGGTCGGGTCCAGTATGGCCCGCAAACCGACCTCGACTCGACCACGTCGGGTACGAAAAATACAAGCCCGCAACTGAACCGACTGATGCTATAGACCCATCCGCGAGCCCGATTTCTTCCTCGGGTCGGGTCGGGTTGGTCGGGTTTAAGTGGGTCGGGTCGGGTCCGACCCCAACGGGTAAAAAATGCACAGACCCGAAATCCGAACCGAAACTCATTTTTTTAACAGAACCCAACCCGTACCCGACCGAAGCCTATGTTCGGAGCCGCCCGAGACCCTTCGGGTCGGGTTGCGGGTTTTTTGCACACCCCTACTTTAAACATTAAAATTAGCAATTTTGATAAACATGAAAATTGTAGCCCTTTATGTTATTGTTCGAACCCAATTTGAATTACCCCTAATCAGAGTTAATTTATTTAGTATTTCAGGCATAACTTTTAACTCATAATTGTGATTGAAGTAATTCAAATTGGGTTTGAACAATAACACAAAGGGTTAACAACTTTCATGCTTATCAAAATTCAAATAGGGTGAAACAATTGAAGTATTTTGGACCCAAAAAAAAGACTGGGTCTTCTCGAAACGACGTCATTTTATATTATTGTATTTTAATAATTTTCTTTTTGCGATTGTTAATTTCTTCTACTCTCCGTCCCAATTTAAATGTCTACTACTGATTTTCGTTCATTTTCAAACCCAAAAAAAAAATTTGATATATTATTTTTTTACACCAAATTAAAGTGAAAATGCACAAAAATTCGTAGGGGACATTTGAATTGGAATGAAGGGAGTAGATACTTATATATCTATGTATTAATTTTATGGGTTCACTATTTTTTTTAATTTCTTATCATTACATACTTGATCAGACGTAAAATATCATTCTAATAAAGAATCTACGTCCCGATGAAGGGGATTTCAAAATCGAATAGACCCAAAAATTTATAAGAATGATTAGCACAAGACCTTTGTTCAGAAATAAATAAATTTAATGTATACCTTTTAAATGTAGTGGTCTGCTATTTTTTTAAATGATCGATCTAAACCTTTAGCATTTAATGTCTTATCAATTATATCATTCTCACCAAAATTGATGATAATCAGATGTCAGCAACCATATGATCGCAACACATTCGGTGGTTCCTGAGGCATTAAAGTCCTACAGTGTACAACTTGAGAGTTGCTTGAGCTATTTTTTTAAAATTGGAATTGTCTATCTTATAAATAAGAAAGATTAAACCATTTCTGCTAAGAATGAAGTAAATCTCTATCATTACATACTTGATTGGACGTAAAATTTCATTCTAATAATAAATCTGCGTCCCGATGAAGGGGCTTTCAAAATCCGATAGACCTAAAAATTTACGAGAATGATTAAAACACTAACCACAACAAAATGAACGGTATCGATCGTCGTGATTATGCTGCGGTCATCTGGCTACTGTACATTATACTATAGCATAAGATGACATTGGTTTAGAAACAAGTAAATTGAATGTATAGATTCTAATGGCATGTAGTTGCTGGCTCATTTTTTTGAATGGTCAATCTAAACCGTTAGGATTTAACGTCTTATCAATTATATCATTCTGCCAAAATCGGTGATAATTTGATCTCAGCAACTACATGATCATAACATATTCGATAGTTCCAGAGACATTAAAATCCTATAGTGCACAACTAGAGGGCCACTTGAGCTATTTTTTTAAATTAGAACCGTCTATCTTTTACATAAGAGGGACTAAATCATTCCTGCCAAAAATAAAGTAAATCACTTATTGTTACATATTTGATCGAATGTAATATATCATTCTAATAATGAATTTTCGTAGAGATGAAAAACTTCGTACCCAACGGCGACACACTTCACGTCGCCAATTGCTTGCGAACGTAAATTTGCCTTTTGGCAACGCGATTTGCGTCGCCGAATGTGAAGATTGTTGGCGACATCAAAGTGTGTCGCCAATACATACCCAACGGCAACGCACCTTGTGTCGCCGAATGTGAAGACTTTTGGCGACATCAAAATGTGTCGCCAATACATATTAAACGGCGACGCATTTTTGTTGTGTCGCCAATCCTTGTCGCTGAATGTGAAAATTATTGGCGACATCAAAGTTTGTTGCCAATACATACCCAACAGCGACGTATTTTTGGGCGTGTCGCCAATTCGTGTCGCCAAAAGTGAGATTTGTTGTACTGTGACACAATTCAGAAGGAACAGAGTGAGTTGAGGAAAGAAATGGAGAAAGAGGTAAGGAGACGAAAGAAGAAGGAAGATAAGATAATGAGAATGTTGAAGCATGTGTCAGGTTGTGGTGTGGGGAGTTCTAGTGAGCCCTATGTCCCCACGCAGGAGGATGAGGAGGACACCACTGAAGAGGAGGAGGAGATCGTAGCATATTCGAGCGAGCCTCGCTGCTCGGGAAAAGAACAAATGAGAGAGCATGATGATGAGTATGAGGAGGACGATTGAGGGGTAAGCTGGAAAATCCCCAAACTTGGTCGGGGTATTGGGTGGTTGACGTTCCACCCCTTTCATTTCTGTTTTCTAGCGTTAGCATTAATATGTAGTTTTTATTGTCTTCTTTGTAGCTTTCTTTTGGGCTATCTTCTTGGTGGCCGGTACGTGGCCGTGGTTGGGTAGTTTAGGGAATGTTAGTGGCCAAGGGTAGTTAAAACCAAGCAAATTTATGGCTGCTACCCCTTTTGTTTCCTTTTTCTTGGCACCAAGGTCATTATAAGCTACTAAAGTCCTTAGTTGATCCTAATGTACACTCGTCTAACTCCTTTTGATGCATGATCGATATTAAATGCTAATCTAGTATGAAATTTCCGTTGACTTAGTTTGTTGTGCACGCATAGCTTTTTGTTTCTTGCTATTGCGATTATTGCTAGTGCTATCATGGGATGTGATCATATTCTTCTGTGTGAAAAGTAGAGCGTATCCTTGAAAGTTTTTGGAATCGAAATTCGAATGCGATGCATGTTGTTTGACTGTACAATCGGAATAGTTTATTCACCTTAGTTCATTGTATGTCCGTGTGTTGGTTGCATGTGATTGAGTTCGAAGGGGTGTTGCTTGTGGACTTTTGCCGTATCTAATGTTGAGCATAGTTTCCTATCTTGTTTCGGGGGAAGATTGCATAGCATTAGTTATTTACTTTTTGTTTAAGTTTGCTAGGGACTAGCAAAGTCCAAGATGGGGGGTGTGACAAGCCATCGATAGTGTAAATAAATGGGCTTATCGATCCTAATTTTGTCACTCTTATGTGCGTAACTTGCTTTATTTAGATGATATTGCACAGAGGTTGTGTTTATGTGAGTTTCAGGTGAAAAGGGAGGAAATAAGGCATTTTGAATGCCAAGGATGACTCCCGGAAGTATCCAAGTGTCCAAGGCCACATGGCATCCCGCCACCAAGTCCCAAGGAGTGTTTAAAGAAGTGTCGAGGAGTACTCGGGACGTCAAAGGGGCCGTTGGAAGGAAAACAATTTAGAAGCAATCTGTCAGAGGTGTACCGGTACTAAGAATTGTTGTACCTGTACACCTCGGATAGACCCGGTCCAAAATTTGAAAAACAAGACCTGTACCGGTACTAGGATTTCACAGTACCGGTACAACCTGGAAAAAATCTGTTTTTTGTGTCCGACTTTTGTAACTTTCTAGGGGCATTTAGGACCTTTGAAACTCGTTTTTAAGGGGCTATAAATACCCCAAGACCTGATTTGAGTAGGTTATTTTTTCCTATTGCACTTTTTCTCTCTACCTCCATTAATGGAGCTCTCACCTCTCTCCTTGTTCATGTCTTGAGCAAGGATTTTAGGTACGATCCGTTTAGATTTGAAGCTTTTCGCCTTCATTAAAGTTGTAAGGAATTTTCTCCTTTTCAAGAATCTTGTATATATTTCAAGTTTAATCAATGTTTAGTATTTGCCTTATGTTTACCCTTGCTCATTTCGTATCTCCTTTCAATATGTGTGAGTAGTGTAGCAATGTTAGGTTGTGGGATGATTAACATCCCGTGACCAAGGGTATTACTTGTTCTTCTCTCTTCAATCTTCATTTTTCGAGTTTAAGCTTGTGCTTGGGGTATTTTTATGTATCAAAATTTGGGGGTGTTAATCTCTTTGATCATATATAGGCAAGGGTTATGCTACTTGTCACATATGATACTTGAAGCTATGTCCTTCCGAGGGTTTGTCAAAATGTCTCGAAAACCATAGTCATGCTTAAACACTTTAGTTAAAAAGAGGAGGAACAAGTTTACTTTTGAGTTATGGGTGCTAGTTACCCCTAACCTAGCCTTTAGTTTAATCTCCAGTCAAAAAGCCGTAGTTAGGATAAGTAGCCATTCACCTAAAATTCTCAGTTGGTCGTCTCAATGCCGAATTTGGTTAGCGGTTCTAACGCGAAAATCTCTACGCAAGCAAACTTTCAATTGAGTTATGGGTGCGCTCCATGTGGATTCGACCCTGGACTTTCGGGTATTATGCTTTCAATCGACCTAGCCCTACGCTTGGGGTGCTCTTATTACAACACACATTAAGGTCGCAAGCACTACCTAGAGCTCTAAAGCTCACAGACTCATGGCGACTCTGCACAATACCCTAGGCTGGGAGCAGAGCCTAGATACCTTCTGGGAGTAGAGCCTAGGTACCTTACTCAAGCCCTAAGGAGGAATGTGATTTGGAGGTAGAGTAAAGGATTGTTAAAGCTTACCTCCGAGGTGAGCTCTAACTTGACCGGTCATAGAGAGAGAGGGGTCGCCAAAGTCACCCAACGTGTGAAGATCTCTGCAGTATCCTAGCTGACAAGCTAATACATAGGGGCCTGTATCATACCCACCATCTGGTCATGACACAGGCCTTCATACATCATCCGACTGTCTCTGGAAGTCCCTTAATAAAACTCTAGTTCTTATCATAGCACCCAAAGGGGAACTCATACTCTGCTGTGCATTAATGAGGAGAGGCACGCTTCCTTCCTCTTTAAGTAGGGCTACAAATGAGCCGAGTCGAGCCAATCGAGTTTTACCGTGCTCAAGCTTGTTTATTAAGTTTTTAGTGAACCCGAGCTTGAGTTCGAGCTTAGTGAAAACTTAACGAGTCAAGCTATAACCGAGCAAGCCTTATGTGAAAACCCACCAATTTGGGAGTTTAGTCCCACATCGGGAATCTCTAGAAAGATGATGGTTTATGAGTAAAGGCCCACCAACTACAATTAACTTGAGGTTAATCTTTTGAGCCATATGATTAAACGAATGGTTACCAGATTAGTTGAGACGGGTCGTTACAATTGGCATCAGAGTACAACCCTGGTCTACATGGTGGGGGCCACCTCTAGAATCTAATACGAGCATACTGATTGTGCTATACAAAACTAAATGTTACATCATGGCCACCAGGGGAAGGTTACCGGGCCAAGGGGTGCAACGAGAACATTTT
>CM033792.1:16165906-16242528 GCA_019656835.1 Rhododendron ovatum
GTGGAGATTTATCCCCTCCTCCAATTAACACATCTTTTGGGTCGTGTGGCGTTGCTGGATCTACTTCCACCATGGTCGTATTTCAAAGGGAACTCTTTCGATTCCCACAGACGGCGCCAATTGTAGGTGGAGAAATTCTACCAACGCTTTAGACAGTGTTGGATTGTTACGGCTTATTCGTGCCTCTTCGCCTGAACCCTATTTTGTCGTCAGAAGCCTAATCTGCAAAACAGACAGGGAGTGAGTGCACCTTTGCCTCTCGTGGCAAAGGCCCTCCGATGCCAAAGTTAGTATCACGTACTAGCAATTGAACCCTAATTGTCAGTAGGAAAACAATATCGATGCAGTGTATTGCGTACCTCTTTTCTATGAGTTTACCTCGTATTTATAGATTCATAGGTGCTTGCTGTCCAAGCATCCGTATTGCCCTAGGTTCCCTACCTCGTATAGGAAACCCAGGATATCTTGGATTCTTGTTCCCTTATCAGTTCATTAAAAGAGTCCTTTTAGGACTCTTTTCCTTAAAGAGCCGAACATCCCATTCCTGTTGGGTATCTTTTAAAGATCCTACATTCTCGGGATCTCATTCCTTTAACGGAATATTACTATATTCTGGACTCTTCCAGAATGTTCTCTTTACTTCAATATTTAATAGGATTTCTTTCTTTGTTCGGCTCTCTCATAGCCGAACAAAGGGACTGGGCCAGTTACCTCACATGTAACTGGTCCTTTAATAATCTGAACCATTCCTTTCTTTAGGGAATCCTCCTTCTGTTCGGCTCTCTCATAGCCGAACAAGGTGCTTTGAACAGTGGCTTCACGTGTCACCGGTCAATCGTGTTGACCTTTTATAATCTCCATGCTCGGGTGATTCTTGTACTTGTTCGGGAATACCTCCCTACAAAATGATACAGGATCTCCCTTGCGACCCTATGCATGGGGAATTGAAGTCCTCCTTCGGTGATAGTGTAGGGGGATGAAAACAATTGATGCTTCAAATCAATTGGATTGCAACGGTTTATTCGTGCCTTTTCACCGGAACCCTAATTCGTCGTCGAAACCCTAATCTGCAAAATAGACAGGGGGTGAGTGCACCTTTGCCTCTCGTGGCAAAGGCCCTCCGATGCCAAAGTTAGTATCACGTACTAGTAGTCAAACCCTAATTATCAGTAGGAAAGCAATCAGAAAGCAATGTATTGCGTACCTTTTGCCTTTAGGTTTACCTCATATTTATAAATTTGCGTATGCTTGCTGCCCAAGCATCCCTATTGCCCTAGGATTCCCAACTCGTATAGGAAACCCAGGATATCAAGGATTCTCGTTTCCTTTATCAGTTTAATAGAAAAGAGTCCTTTTAGGATTCTTTTCCATTACTAGCCGAACATCTCATTTTCGTTGGGTATCTTTCCCAGATCCTATGTTCTCGAGATATTATTCCTCAACAGAATAACACTGCTTCTGGATCCTTCCAGAGTGTTTGTGCCGCCTCATGAATTCAGGGCAACCTCTTTCTCTGTTCGGCTATCTCATTGCCGAACAGTCCACACGGACCAATGACTTACATGTATCTGGTCCTCATTATTTATATTTAGACAAATGACTTCTCATTTCGTTTGTCCTTATCAGCCGAACAGACTGCATGGATTAATGACTTCCCATATCATTGGTCCTTATCGACGTTCACCACACTGCCCGGCGATAACTCCTGTCATACTTACCACGTGCTCCCTAAATATCACGTGTTCGGCAACTAAATGTATGTGCTCGGGAATACCTCCCTACAATTGCTCTCCAGCTTCATCTATTTACCACTGTTCGGGGGCAATATATGATGCTTAGAAACAAAATTTTATTTAGACCAGACTCTTCTGATCCCGTGCAGTCATAATTTCAATATTTCATTGATGCCTTTTGGCGCCTCCGTCATTATACCATTTCGGGGTAATGACGCCACGTGGCACGTTTCGTATGCCTATCATTAATTTCAAACTGACGTTCTTTGAAACGGCGTCAGAACGGTCTTTGCTTTCCGTTACTTTAACCTGTAACGGCGTAAGAGGAGGCGTTTCGTCTCCGTCTCTTGCCCTTAAACCCCTGAAAGGGCTCCTCTTGGGTTTTCACCCAAAACTTAAACTCGCTCCTTCTCTCTCTAGAAACCAGGCGAAATTATCCCGCCATTCGCCATCGCCGCCATCTGCAAATTCGATTGCATTCTAGAAAATCGTCACGGTATCTTTGTAAGATCCTCGTTCTTACTCCATTTCTTCTGCTTAGGTTTCCATTTGAGATCTTTATTCTCGGATTTGTGGGTCGTTTCTAGGGTTCCAGTCGCACCCATTTCCAATTTTACTTTCTCTTTGAATATATCCATGGCGGATGATAATGATAACCCTCCTAGACCCAATAAGTTTAGGAAACTCTGTGAAACCCCAACTGCCATGGCGGCATTTAGGTCTGAGTATAGCATTCCTGATAACGTAGGACTCGAACTCACCCCTCTAGGGGCAGATAGGGATAGTGGCTCATGGGATAGAATGTGTATCCCTATCGTGGCAATTGTTGAAGGTGGAGTCCGATTTCCCCTTCATCCCCTCCTTCGTCAGATCCTAAGTTGGTACCGTCTCACCCCTATGCAAGTATCAACAAATGTTTTTAGGCTAATAATGGGAGTAATAGCTTTGAATAGGATTTTGGGGACCCAGCTAGGAATTTGGGACATTCAGTGGTGGTACAGTATTATACTAAACCCTGAATATAACACTTATTACTTCAAAGTTAGGAAAGCAGACAAGCGTCTCGTGCTCAACTTGCCAGATTCTGCTCGGGATCATGAGATTGATTTCCTTTATGTTATTGGAGCCTTTGAGCCACTAGGAGAGGATGGTCAGGTGGTGGGCCTCCACTACCCCCACATATGGGAATACCCACGTATGCTCCTCATTTTTTTGATCTTTGCAATTTTTCGTTTACTGCTTTCTCATAGCTTTTCTATGTGTCTGATTTTGCTATTTCAATTTCGATCTTGCAGCTGAAAACGCTAACAGGCGTCCCAGACGTGTACCAAGCAACGTCCGAACAGAGGACATTAATAAGATCTTAAAGTACACAGGTGAACCGGGCACCTCTACAGCTGGTCGGGGTCGTAACGCGAAAGTGATGCTGGGATACGACCCTTCATACAGAGGTGTCATTGACAGGAGGCTTGCCCACCCCAGCACCAGTGCTGCCTCAACTTCAACTGCTCCCCAACCAAAAAGTCAAAGAGCTAACACTGGAGTGACGATAGCCGGACAGCTGGGTGAGATCCCTATTTCAGAAGGCGTCCCCCTACCCCGTTTGAGACTTCGAAGACCTTCTCAAAGACAGGTTGTTTCTCATCATCAACCCGAACAGCCAGTATTAAATCGTGACACTAGCCAATAATCCTCGTCTAGATATTCTCCTTCTCCTACAAACTCAGCAAGTATGTCTCGTCAACCTTTAAACTTAAGTTCTCTGCTTACCGTCTCATCCAGAGGGTGCGGTGCTGGCCGGGCATCCTCTACTGGGCTTGCTCCCCCACCACCTTGTCGAACTAGGGGTGGTTCTGCTCGGTCCTCCTCTTCCCCTCGTGAAGTGGACACTACCGTAGAGGTCAGTGACGTTCATAGAGACAAACGGCCTAGGCCTGAAGACCCAACTGGTATTGCTTCTCAAGTAGATATTGAAACTCATCACCCTGTGTCACCAATTACCCAAAACCTTCCCCAGACGTGGACTCCTCCATTTACCAGGGGAGACCATCCCGTTCATGTTGGGGACTGTGCTAATTCATCCGAAACAGCTCTTGCACTAGCTCAAGGGTTACTACTTCCAGTTGACATGCAAAAAGAATCTGGATCTACACCTGACCGTCTCGTGGCCACTGGTCTCGTCAGTGGTATCAAGGTAATAACAAAAAAACCTTTCCTCAAATAAGTTTCGAACCTAGTATTATACTTTAATTACTAACTCTCTTTGGTAATCCATAGTTTATTCAAAAAATGGTTGTACTGGGTCAAAAATATCAAGAGGTTGAACAAGAGCGCAACAGGCTTTTACGAGATAACACGAGGCAACTTCAATCAATGACAAGGCTGGAGAGAGAGAGAGAGAGACAAGGCAAAAGCAGAAGCAACAGCGACCAAGGAAAAGCTTGAAACTGCCGAAGAGAGTCTTAGCCAAGCATTATCCGAAATTGATAGTTCAAAAAAGACAGCCTATGAAGATGGATACCAGAAGGGTTTTGACGCTACGACTGCCAGCCATATTGAACAGATGCCAGCTATACAGGACCAGATCTGGATTGCCAGCTGGGAGGCCTGTCTGACCAAACTCGGGGTTGCCGAGGATTCACCCTTTTGGGTAAACAATGATCTGCCTAGCACCCGTGCCCAGAACATTCAAGAGCCAGCAAGACATCCAGAGGAAGACATTGAACAACAAATTGAAGAATTTGCCAATGCTGAAGAAGACACACCCACTGATATGCACCCTGCTCAATCTCCTACTTGGGTTTCAACCCTTGAGCCCATTAATTTGGAGGAGAATGCAACTGATGGCGATACCACAACAGACAGAACACTTGCAGATGTCCAAAACCTGGACTAAAGTTTGGTAAGGTTTACTCAAAACATTCCCTTAGGACAATTTGGCTGGTCCTGTGTGACCATGATATTCGAGCCCTGCGTGGCACTAGAACTTTCAATACTTTTGTTTGATTCAGGTATTCGGCCTTTTGTGGCATGACTAAACTTTTGCTCGGCTTCCCTTTTATTGCATCTGTTCAGATGCAATTTAGTTTAATCTTAAGTATTTCGTACTTTTGATCATCATATGTTTTGCTTGTTTGCATAAGTATTTCGTACTCTAGCAAATCCTGCAAACATGATTTCTAAGTTTCACGTACTTTAAAATCATTTGTTTCTCGGTTTCTCGTACTGTTTTACAAGTTATTTCATACTTGTACTTTTCACGTAAAAAATACATACAAGTGTATTCATACTTGTATTGTTTAAATCGTTCAAGTGTTTTCATACAAACACTTGCAAGGTTCACATATTTTAATAATCATACAAGTGTTTCATACTTGTATTTGAACTTTTAAGTATCACATACGAAAAAAAGACGTATAAGTGTATTCAAACTTTTAAGTGTCACGTACTGAAAATATGTTAAGTTTCACGTACTTAAAATTGTTGCAACAGACTATTTCTTAAGTTTCACGTTCTTAAGAACAGACATACAGATGTTAAGTTTCACGTACTTAACTAATTTAAGTTTCATGTACTTAAATAAGTGTGGCTAACATATACTCGTTATGCTTTAAGCCAAGCCAATAAACTTTTACAAGTGTCTCGTACTTTAAATTCCATACAAGTGTTTCGTACTTGTATTTATTAAGTTTCACGTACTTAGTGTATAGGTGCCTGTTCCCTGCTCCCCAATACGAATGAGGGAAACCAAGCCCGGAGTTCGTATTTTGAAAACAAATATCAAGAACGCAATATTTATATTGCAAAAAATTGATTTTATTCATAATTCGTGAAACTCAAGAGGGCGTTACTCGTACCCCTTGCAACTAAAACAATAAACCTAGAACAAGGGAATTATATTCATAATTCTCACACAATCACGTAATGCAGTCTAAAACAGAATTTTAAATGCTCTTTTAAACAAAGAATTTTCGTAGATTATGGACATTCCAAGGCCTTGGAATTGGATTATCATCCAAATCTGCCAATTTATAGGCCCCTATGATTACAATCTCGGTCACTCGATACGAGCCTTCCTAGTTGGCCCCCAGCTTGCCTTCGTTGGCCACCTTGGTGTTGCCGAGCACTTTTCATAGTACGAGGTCTACAACACCAAACTCTCGAGGATGAACGTGTTTATTATAGCTTTTCATCAGCTGTTCTTGGTAAGAAGCCAGATGGACCAAGGCATTTTCTCTCCTCTCCTCAGCGAGATCAAGCTCGATTTTAAGGGCCCTATCATTGCCTCCACTTTCAACCAAAACGGTCCTATTGGTCGGCAGACCCACTTCCAGAGGTATGACAGCCTCTGTTCCATATGCCAATGAATAGGGGGTCTCTCCCGTAGACCTCCTAGGCGTTGTTCTGTGAGCCCACAAAACTAACGGTACCTCATCCGGCCACTTCCCTTTGGCTTTGTACAGCCTTTTCTTAATTCCATCAAGGATAGTTTTGTTAGACGCCTCTGCCTGCCTATTACTCTTAGGGTAGGCTGGTGTGGAATAATAATTTCGTATTCCATACTGGGCACAAAAAGCCTTGAATTTCTTCTGAAATTGGGATCCATTGTCTGTGATCAATGAGTAAAGGACCCCAAAGCGAGTGATGATGCTTTTCCACACGAACCTTTCTATCATGGGTTCAATGATTTTAGCCAGTGGTTCTGCCTCAATCCACTTAGTAAAATAATCAATTGCTACCAACAGGAATTTTCGATTCCCAGTTGCTTTGTGTAGTGGACCCATGATGTCCATCCCCCATTGAGCAAACGGCCAAGGACTTGTCAAAGGCACCAAATCCTCGACGGGTGTTCGAATCATTGGTGAGAATTTTTGACACTTTTCACAAATCTTCACATACACCTTTGCATCTTCTTGCATGTGTGGCCACCAGTAGCCTTGGGTAATTGCTCAGTGGGCAATAGATCTGCCTCCAGCATGCCTCCCACATGTTCCCTCGTAGATTTCATGAAGAAATTTCTGTACCATCTCAGGATGTACGCAAAGCAAATATGGGCCTGTAAAGGATTTTCTGTATAATTTACCCTCTGGGGACAGCCAAAACCTAGCAGATTTAATCCTTATCTTGTGAGCCTCCTTTTTGTCAGAAGGGAGTATCTCGTCTCGTAAGAACTCCATGATTGGGTCCATCCAACTTGGTCATTGGTTCACGTCCGAGACCAAGTCTACGCTCCTCCCAATGCTCGGCTCATTCAGATATTTTACTGACACCTTTCTTTTGAACTCAGTTGGTATAGCTGCAGCCAACCAAGCTAATGAATCTGCATGAGCATTCGGTCTGGAACTTATCTGTTCAATATATACCCTTTCGAAGGTATCAAGCAAGTCCTTAGCTGCCTGTACGTAGGCTACCATCTTTTCATTTCGAGTTTCATATTCGCCGGACAGCTGATTGACCATAAGCTGTGAATCACAATACACCCTAACCCGCTTTGCTTTTAGGGTCTTTGCCCTCCTTAATCCAGCCAAGAGTGCCTCATACTCAGCTACATTATTCGATGCACTGAATCCGAGCCGAACAGATAGTTCAATCAGCACTCCTTCAGGAGGAAAAAGGACAATCCCAATTCCTGCACCAGTATTACATGTTGATCCATCAACGAATAGCTTCCATTCCATGGGATCCTGTTCGGCTGAGGGCTGATCCTTCATGGATGATGTCTTAGTCACCTGTTCTTTTCTCGTAGGAGGTAGGGGAGCCACAGTGGGAGAAAACTCTGCCACAAAATCAGCCAACACTTGGCCTTTGATTGTTGTGCGTGGCTGATAATCGAGATCGTACTGGCTTAACTCGACGGACCATGTCGAGATCCTTCCCAAGAAGTCTGCCTTTTGAAGCAATGATTTTAATGGAAACTCAATATAAACCACAACCTTGTGGCTTTGGAAGTAGTGTGGCAATTTCCTTGTGGCTGTCCTAAGTGCCAGGACAAGTTTTTCTAAAGGCAGATATCTCATCTCTGCATCTAGCAATGCCTTGCTAACATAATAAATAGGGATTTGTTCGATTCCCAAATCCCTCAACAGGACTGCACTTACTGCATGCTCAGAAACAGCTAAGTACAGAATTAAAGACTCACCTGGTAGTGGAGTTGACAAAAGTGGGGGCTCGGCCAGATACTTCTTCAGGTCCTGGAAGGCTTGTTCACATTCTACTCCCCATTCAAATCCCTCCCTTTTTTTCAGTAATTGAAAAAAGGGTCTGCACTTGTCACTTGACCTGCTGATGAATCTGTTAAGTGCTGCAGCCATTCCGGTCAGCCTCTGGACTTCCTTAGTGTTTTTGGGACTTTGTAGCCTCTGTAGGGCTGCAATTTGATCAGGGTTAGCCTCAACCCCTCTCATGGTCACCAAATGGCCCAGGAACTTTCCTGAACCAACTCCAAACGCACATTTTGAGGCGTTGAGTTTCAGTTTGTACTTCCTCGAGATTTCGAAAGCTTCCTTCAAATCAGCTGTATGCCCTCTTTTATCTTAACTCTTTACCACCATATCATCTATGTAAACCTCCATAGTTTTTCCAAGCAACTTCTTGAACATGATGGTTGCAAGTCTTTGGTATGTTGCCCCAACATTTTTTAGCCCGAACGGCATAACACTATAGCAGTACAACCCTCGTGGTGTGATAAACGAAGTCTTTTCTTGATCAGGCCCAAACATAGCAATTTGATGATATCCTCGATATGCATCGAGAAAACTCATTCGCTCGTATCCAGCGGTTGCATCAACCAATTGGTCAATTCTTGGAAGAGGAAAACTATCCTTTGGGCACGATTTGTTTAAGTCTGTGAAGTCTACGCAAACACGCCACTTCCCATTCTTTTTCTTCACAACAACGGTGTTGGATAACCATTCTAGGTAGTAGACTTCGCGTATCGCTTTAGCCTCTAGTAAACGATCGACCTCTTCTATTACTACATCAACATGCTGCACGGCTGCCTTCCTCTTTTTCTGAATGATCGGCTTATGCTGAGGATCAACGTTTAAATGGTGACAGATCACACTTGCATCCACCCCGAGCATTTCCTCTGGCACCCATGCAAATACATCAACGTATTCCTTCAGAAATCTTATTAATTCAGCCCTTTCGTCCACTAGTAGCGATTCCCCAATTAAGAAATATCTTTCAGGATCAGTCTCGTTGATCTGAATCTTCTCCAAGCCTTCAACCACCTTTTCAGCCGGACTTCTTCCAACATCCTCAATAGTTGGTTGATCTGATACTTCTAACGTATGAACATGGTGGACCTTTGGGGCTGTTTTGATGATGGAAATCAAACACTGTTGGGCCACCTTCTGGTTGCCTCTAAGTACCTCAATCCCATTTGATCCTGGGAATTTCACCATCTGGTGATAAGTCAAGGAGACTACTCTCATCTTGTGCAACCATGTCCTCCCTATAATCGCGTTATAGGAAGAAGGGACATCCACTACTGGGAAATCTGTCCTTAATACCACTGATCCAGCCCGAACAGGTAATGTTACCTTTCCAAGAGGCCAGACTGTTCCTACACCGAACCCAATCAGAGGTGTTGTAGACTGCTCTAAGTCTGTTTGGGCCAGCCCTAGCTTCTTGAACGCATCGCAGTACAACACCTCTGTACGACTCTCTGAGTCCACTAGAATCCTCTCAATGTCATATTCCCCAACTCGTAGGGTTACAACCAAAGCATCGTTGTGGGGTATTTGGACCTCTCCCAGGTCATCATCAGTGAATGCTATGCTCTCTTTGCACACATCATTCTCTCGCCCTCTCTTGTTTTCCAGTCGCATCACATGCTAATCATGCTTAACTTGCCTTTGTAACAGCCTAATCTCATTTCTCGTATAAGGTGTGGCCAACCCATGTATCATATGGATTATTCCTTTAGGGTTTTGCTTGTAACCCAGCTCCATAGCTTTCCCTTTCTCCTTTGGATCCTCCTGGATAAATTCCTTGAGATAGCCCCGAGAGACCAAATCATCCAGGTGTCTCTTGTACATCTCACAATCCTCAGTCATATGGCCCCAATCTTTATGGTAACTGCAGTGCCGATTCGTAGCACGTTTTGCATCCTTGTCTCCGCCCAGACTTGGTGGCCATTTAAAATATGGCTAATTCTTTATTCGATAAAGAATCCTATAAATTGGCTCCTTCCAAACCGTAGTGATAGAAAAGAAAGATTTGGGGTCTGGAGCTGGCTTATCCTTGTACGGCGCTTTCTTAGCCTGCCCATACTCCCTTCCCTCTCTATAAGTCTTGGGCTCTGGCTTATCCATTTTTTTGGCAGGTGCCTTCGGCTGTTCGGCAACCATCCTGCCATCCTCACGGAGTATGTCATCCTCCATTCTGGCGTATTGCTTTATCCGTTCATCAATTTGGCCAGTGTGGCTACCGAAAGTTTATTCAACGAGCGACGCAGCTCTCCCCGAACAGGCAAACCAGTCTTGAAGGTGGCAATTGCATAATCCTCGCTGCAGCTTTCAATCTCGTTGAAAGTTTCCCAGTACTTCTTTGCATAGTCCCTGATCTGTTCGTTTTCTTCCTGTTTCATGGTGGAAAGACTTTCAAAGGTCTTTGGGGCTTTTCTGCTTGTCAAGAACCGAGTAGTGAATTCCTTGGCCAACTGCCTCCATCCTCGTATGGATCGTGGGGCCAGTTTATGAAACCAGGATAAAGCCACCTTGCCAAGGCTGGAGGGGAACATCTTGCATAAGATGGCATCATCCCCTTCATGCATAAACATAGCCTGTTGATAATGCTGTATGTGAGCCACGGGATCCGTATTTGTCTCGTAAAGTATGAACGCACCGTGCTTCACTCTGCTCGGTAACCTAGCTTCTTGTAGCCTCTTTGTAAAGGGGGAGGCTGCAATATTACTTAGGGCCTTGCGGGCTGCTTCTCGTGCAGTCACTGTCCCATCCTCAAGCTCCTTTGACTTGTGAGCCGTAGCTTTGACCCAATCTGCATCAGGTCTCTCGTACCTATCTCGATGGTGTTTCCTAGTTTCCTCCTATTCGGGGGTGGAACTTTAGTCTCTGCTCCTCCTTTTTCGTGAAGAAGCCCTTCTTTCGGGTGTTCGGCTTTTACTTCTTCTTCCCTTTTTTCGTGGAGAAGCCTCATAACACCCTATGACAGGACTTCTGCTCCTTCTTCTTCTTGAATGGGTCTGCTTATGGACTACCATAGTCCGTCCATCCCTCTGGGAATTCCTTCGAGAAAGTCCAGAATCTTTTAGGTGGTCTCGTATCCGCTGCAACTCCTGTATCTCGTACTCTCATTTTTTAATTAAACGAGCATACTCCTCGATTTCCCTTCTCTTTTTATCAAGAACATCGTTATCATTGTGTATGCTTCTTGAATGGGTAACTAACTCATCTCTTCAATGAGACCTACTCCTTCTCGTGGAGCCAGTAGCAGTTTTATCTCCTTTTTCTTTGGAGTTATCTCGGTCTTGTCTACCAGTGGGCTTTCTTGGAGCACCTGGTGGGGATTTATCTCTTCCCACACCCAACTGGTCCTTTGGACTGAATGGAGTGACTGGATCTTCTTCCATCATGTTTATTTTTTCAGAAAAATTTGTTCTTTCCCACAGACGGCGCCAATTGTAGGGGAATGAAAACAATTGATGCTTCGGATCAATTGGATTGCAACAGCTTATTCGTGCCTTTTCACCGGAACCCTAATTCGTCGTCGAAACCCTAATCTGCAAAATATACAGGGGGTGAGTGCACCTTTGCCTCTCGTGGCAAAGGCCCTCCGATGCCAAAGTTAGTATCACGTACTAGTAGTCAAACCCTAATTATCAGTAGGAAAGCAATCAGAAAGCAATGTATTGCCTACCTTTTGCCTCTAGGTTTACCTCATATTTATAAATTTGCGTATGCTTGCTGCCCAAGCATCCCTGTTGCCCTAGGATTCCCAACTCGTATAGGAAACCCAGGATATCAAGGATTCTCGTTTCCTTTATCAGTTTAATAGAAAAGAGTCCTTTTAGGATTCTTTTCCATTACTAGCCGAACATTCCATTTTCGTTGGATATCTTTCCCAGATTCTATGTTCTCGAGATATTATTCCTCAACAGAATAACACTGCTTCTGGATCCTTCCAGAGTGTTTGTGCAGCCTCATGAATTCAGGGCAACCTCTTTCTCTGTTCGGCTATCTCATTGCCGAACAGTCCACACGGACCAATGACTTACATGTATCTGGTTCTCATTATTTATATTTAGACAAATGACTTCTCATGTCGTTTGTCCTTATCAGCCGAACAGACTGCATGGATTAATGACTTCTCATATCATCGGTCCTTATCGATGTTCACCACACTACCCGGCGATAACTCCTGTCATACTTACCACGTGCTCCTTAAATATCACGCGTTCGGCAACTAAATGTATGTGCTCGGAAATACCTCCTTACAGATAGCCATCAAGGGAACCGTGATATACTCGTCACTTAATCGTATCCGGTTACCCTCAATGGTCGAAATTACAACATTGTCTGGGATATCATATACCCTCTGAAAGAGGGATAGACCATTCTGATCTTCAAAGCACTCCCAGTAAGGCAAGGGTCTTTTCCCGTTCGGTCTAGGATCAAGTCAGGATCCAAGGGAATAATTTTTCTCCTTTTTCTCGGCGCTTGAGAAGATGATTCCCCAGCAATGGTGCCTGTCTCTTCTACTGCTCGACTAGACGAGGCAGGAGGCATTTCTTCGTCAAATGCATCCATTTCAGATCCACCCCCATTGGCTCTTCCTTCAACATCCTCTTCCTCCTCCACATTCGGATCTTTTCCCTATTTGTCCGAAGGCTCCTCGTCACGATCGATTATGTCACTGTCTGGCCCTATCGTTCGGAGAGGGATAACCCTAGCAAGGTAATCGATACCCTCTATTCCTTTGGGCTCTCTCCCACTCCCGTCAACCTGGTAATCCAGAGCGAGATTTCTGATTGCTTTTGCGAGTTGTGGTTCGACTCCTTGGAAGCGTGATGAATTGTTCTCAACCGAACGATTCGACTCCAAAGATGAAGTAGATTCCCATGACTCCATGCCTAAAGCATTAGTGCAAGGGATAAGACCGTTAGCGAGTTACATGGTCGACATTCCTAATGTGCCTACGTTCGGTGTGTTCTAATCTCTCCAAGTGTATTCTAGCATTCCTTGGCATTCCTGAGCAACTATTTGTCATATTGGGAATCCGAGCGTGGAACTCTATCGTGCGTCGGATAAGTCTTAGAATTTCTAAACCCTATATTCCATTCAAGGGAGCAGTCTTGAAACTTGTTTGAATGTCTTCCTTCGGAAGAACATGAATTGAATTTATATTGGTGCTTGGATGAACACGGGTTGAAGATATACATGAGCTCGGAAGAACACATGAACATCTTCAGCACTATCTACAGTACTCAAGCGGTTGTTCCATTCAAAATAAAAGGGAAAACCCGATTTCTTGGGCCAAAACGTGCTCAAAAAAGACCAAAATGCAGTAAAAAGCATCAAGAATCAAGAAATACCTGAAAACCAAGAGAAATCTGTGATCAAATGCTTCAAACCTTCAGATTTCTTGTGCTAAACGTCGCTGTGCAGATGAAGCGATCAAGGGAAAGAGAGAAAAAGTGATTTTCTCCCTCCATCTCTCGTCTTTTATACCTAGGGCGGAATTCGAAGTGGTGCCGAACCCCCATCCGTTGGATTTGAGCGGGAGATTAATGTGCCTTTTGATGATTGACACGTGGAGACTGATAGGACGTGCCGTACCATTACCCAGTAACGTTTCGACACGTGGCATAATTTGAAAATAGCAGTTACAGAAGCATTAAATGCAAACCCTAATCTCAATGGGTTTGAAGGTCAGAATGAAGAAATTGTTTGGAAGCAACTGTTTTATTTATCCTTTGTTCAGCCACTAGCTTTCAACTCCTCCTTCCCAATAGAACATGAGAAGCAGGTGTTGAGGGGCTATTGTAGTGGGTCGAAATTTCTGAAGGTCAATAGGGGTCATAAAGGTAGAACCGCTGCGAATCCATCATTCAATTGCCTCAGTTCATCTGTAAGTCAAGTCACGTCTTGACACGTCACATCAGGTTTCTCCCGAAAGATAAGCGGATCCTGCGCATCTAACCGAGCTTCAGGGGGGTTTTCAGAGTGTTGTGGAACTCGTTACGTTCGGTAGTCATCCTTATCGTTCGGTGTAATCTATTCTGTCAATGGATCTATCTTTGTTCGGTAAGGAGGACTCTATTCAGTGATGTGCCCGCTCGTTCTTTACGTTCTAATACCACTGTTGTGGAACCTTCCAGAAGCTTTTAATGATACGCAAGTTGTCTTCTCTGATAACTGAAGTGAAATCTTTGGTTGATGTGACTTGTCTGACATTGACAAACGCGACTCTGCGATCCCCGAGAAGCGGCGTTCATTAAATGCTCCTGACATATGACGTCATCCGAGCGTGGTGCAACGCACGAGAGAAGCAAAACCGATTTGTTCAGCACTCTACATCTTTGCCTATAAATAGAGGAGTACCCCTTCTAAGGCAAGGATCTGATCCTCAGAAGAAAAATTACACTCTTCTTCTCTCTCCTAGCAAATTTCTTACTAAAACTTCTTTCTTTCTTCTAGACTTACTAACTAGTCTGTCAGAGCTTCTTCCCGAAGGAACACCCCCTTCCGTTTCTGCAGGTACACGAAGATCAACGTTGTTCTTCCATAGTTCCTCAAACGGAGAGAAAGGTTCAAAAAGGTCACGGAGAAATCAGCCCCCCACAAATATTGCTCTCATTGTTAATAATTGCTAAAGTATAAAACGTACAGCCTATGGTTTAGCCATTTCTGAATTTTGGACATTAAAGATTTGAGAGTTCCAATTAGTAAGTGATTGCTATTTTTCACATTAGACATCTCATTTCACAAGTGTAATGACAATGTTCAAATATGTGAAACAAAAAATTGAGAATAAAATTATATTCAACATGTCTTAGAAAGATTAAAAGTAAATTTATGAAATATAATTAACTAGACAAAATTCAAAATATATATTTTAAAATCTTAAATTTCAAAAAAAAAAAAATTGAGTGGGGGCGTGCCCCGGCTCCTCCCATGTTCCCTCCGCCACTACGCCCAGGTCACTCGGCAGCACTTTGGCACGTGCCACCAACCTAGTAAAAGCTTCATTAAGAAACATGGCTTTAAAAATTGGACTCTAACAATATATCATTTGGGGTTTAACTTCACAAAAGGAGTTACATACTCATTTATTTGTTTACGTTCTTTTTCGTAACGGAATGTCCGAACCAACAATTTTTTGTTTAGTACTAGAAAGTCTGCAACTTGATTCTGATTTTGGAATCAAAATGAGACATTTACTACTCTTTTTTATATTTCATTACTTGGACTTGTTTTATGATGGGACTTTAAAAGGGGCATATAAATTGTTTGTGGGTACACAAAAGGGGCATATCTTACTCGAAAGTTTTAAGTTAGTGGAGCCATATGGGGCTTCGTGATGTGAAATTTTAATATACTCGCAAGCGCATGAATTATATTGAAATATAGTTATGCAAGTACGAGGTCGAACTCACAAGGACTTGTAATTTTTTTTATAGAAAAACTAAATAAACTTAAATCGATTAAACCCTAACCTAGTTGACAAAAGTTGTGATTGATTTTATAAACTAAAAATTAAGTAAATGATGACAAAAGAAAATAATTAAATTAACACGACAAGGTAGTGGAGATTACGGTTGAGAAAAGGAACTAACGTATCGGAATCCACACCCACAAATATTTATCTACTAATCTTATGCAATGATTTTTCCTTTTATTTCTGCACAATGATTTAGAGACTAATCTTAACCACCGTGGATAATATGTCATTAAGCCTTTTTTATTTATATCGGAAATATGTTGCTCCTGTGCTTCGCAAGTTTAAGTCAAAATCATCAACTGTATCCACATAAAACAAATCATAGTAGATATCCCGTACTTAAATATTAACAATGACAAACCAAGCAATTCAATTAATATGGTGATATCAAATCATGGAAAAAACCCATTCTGATTGAATCCATATCCGAGTTTCGACCAAATTAATTAATGAGATTAGAACAATAAACTATGACAGCACATAGGAAAAATCATATGCATAAAATTAATCAATAAAACGTATGGGGTTTCATCCTCAACCCTAGTTGAGGATTTTAACATCTCATAGATGAAAACAAATCAAGCATCCGACTAGAATCCATAAAAATAATACGCTTACAATAATTTCTTTTGCTCCTCTATTTTTTTCTCCGAGCCGTGGCCTCAAACTGTGATGTCGCCCCCCGCCGAATGCGATTGCCTCCTCTATTTATACTAGTACAACTGACCTTAGGTAATCATAATTCTTTCCTTACCCTAACTTTTTTTTTTTTTGCCACGGCGATATACATCAGTGGGGGTTAGTAGGGGTGTTAGAGTTAGCACAGGGAGACTGGTAGGTCATTTTTCACACCAAAAATAAATAGTTAAAACTGAGCAAAAACCTCAATTCAAATAGAATAGTGGTTTAATGGTCAGGTATCGTACCACGGAGATCAAGAGGCTAAGTTGTTGTATTTCTAAAATTAATTCCTAATTCAATTCAAGAAAGAGTGACTGGATTTTGATTAACTAAAATTATCTAAGTAATTAAAAGCAAGAGAGATGTTTGATTTCAAATATGGGAAAGGTCTTAGGGTTTCGAATCCATCCTAACTTCGTAACCAAGCGATTATGCTAATTTAAGAAACCGACTACCAAAACGACATTGATTCACTAAAAGCTACAAGCTCTAGTGATATCGCCAAGAAATTGCATGTGATTGAAAACCGAACATAATCTGTCTTCGGTTGGCACGAATCGTCTTCGATTTTATAACTAATTAATCTAGGCACGATTTGTCTTTCTTAGGCATAGATTATTCTAATTCTCAATTTCATGCACAAAGAATATCGGTGTATAACTATGTATTTGCAATCACAGAAAACAAATACATAATACTAGATTGGAAGAATAACAGTGAATCATAAGAACAAGTGTCAATGTTATACAACTATCATTTCGGCAATCGAAATCCAAAATCAACATAAAAACATAATTACTCGGTTAGGGTTTCATCTGCACCCTATAAAAGAGGATTAGTTGGTCATGGCTCGAAGAGGATCAGAAGACGTTGGGTTAATCTCCATGGTCAACAGCAGCATGTAGCCCGTTGCCTCCCACGTTGTCAGCCGTTCCCGCATCAGATTTTCTTTCCCCGGCCAAGAGCTGCTGCTTTCTTTTTTCGTTTTTCTTTTCCCTGGCCAGATCATCACAAGTCAATAGGTTTTCTTGGTTATATAGGAATTGGATGGATTAATCACACAAAGACCCCTTGGACTTTTCTGCAATGATAAAATCATCCAACTCTTAAGTTTTCCGCACTTTTGTCTCCGAACTTCTTTTAACTTCTGTTTTTACTCAAAATCTCGGACAACAGGCTCGAGCAACCTATAAACATAAAAAGGACAAAATAATTATAAAGTAACAAAATAAATGACTAATAAATGTAGTTTTGAAGGGCCAAAATATGTATATTTTGGCACTTATCACGCCCCCTAACTTACACTTTGCTAGTCCTCACAAATAAAATAAATTCTAACTACACCACTTTCGTAGGACTCACGATTGCACTTAGCCCGTGCAACAAGCCTTTTAAACCCCTAGGCGATCCCTAGAGGACGAGTGGAGTCTCGTGAGGGTTTACAGCAATGAACTCCCACAAACACTGTGAATCTTTTTCACATAAGACCCAAAAACCTGTAAACAACTCATCGATATCTCAAGCAAAGAAAATGAAACCACCGCAGAAACATACTAGGCAAGACTAGTTCTAGAGGCTATCAAATCATAAAAATAAGCCATGGCACCTACACTTAACGTGTGTGAATAAGGGCCTCGGTCGTAAGGTGAGTAACAACTAAAATTCTTTCCGGACCGAGTCTTGACTTCAAATCTCACCGTGTCATGCACTCAACAAATGAATTCACTCGAAACAAGGTGCATATTTTGTACTCTCAACATGTGCGGGTGGAAGTTATGCAACATGAAAACAAAGTACTCCGCACACAAAGACACGAAAGAATGCTCTATAAACTGGACAAATGATCTCATGAACGAAATGCAAGCATCGGAAACTCTCTCTTTCTATCAATCCACATCCCATTGCTTCTAGGATGAAATAAGACTTTCAATTCTGGTTGTAGCTTTAGGTAAGGGAAAATGTATTAAGGCTAGGGTAAAATATTCAAGTGTCTGAGAATAGGCTCACAATAACTCATCTAGGACATGTTTTTTTCACAAAGTGCCCTCTTCTCATTCTCTCTTTTTTTTTCGACTTCGCCACATCTCTTTTTCCTATCCTTCAACATCCTTTCAAAATAATATCAATTACACATTCTTCGATAAGCTTGGTGTCCTCTTTTTTTCAATTCAATTTTTTTTCTTTTCTAGTTCATATCCTTTTTTTTTCTTTTGATACTTTTTGAAGGACTACCATAAACAAAGCTCTATGACCAACTACACTTACCCCATCTTTTGTTAATAGTTCACCTCCACATAATTAATTAAGCATTCTCAAGACACATTATAGATGGTGGAGTTCAACAAGAAAAAGATATCATGCAAGAGGCTCAAATGGGCTCACAAATGATAAATGAAAAAAAGAAACGAACCGGCCCAAAGTGTCAAAGATGGCCTATGATCCTCTCCTAAGGGCAACACAACCATGCAAATTTTTGAACACAAAAGAATAGTCAATACATTTAATATGTTCCCAATACTTGACAACAAAGATAATGAGATCAACTACGAATCTGCTCTTTTGTGACAAATTAGAGTTTATGTGACACCCACTCCAAGAAAAGGTAAGGCTCTAAACTCACATGAGTATAAGTCTCCACTAAACAAGCCTTTAAGAACAGTCAATATGCAGCTCACAAAGCGACCAAAGCCCACATAAATATGAGGTGCAAAATTGCTAAGAATAAGTGCCATGACAAATTTCTCGCGATAAGCTAGCAAAAAGAACTACAATGCCATAGAGATATCCAAGCAATGATCATCATATCTCAGCTCAATCAACCAAGAACTAATCTCAACAAGTTTCAATTCTCATGCAAAAATAATCCAACTATTTTTTCAAAAATTTTCAATTTTTTTTTTTAACTATGAAGCAATGTGATCCCTCCTCCCAACTTACACCATTCAATGTCCGCATTAAAACCATGAAAATGAAAAGATAGGACAATTGGCAAAAAGAAAGAAAAGATATCACCTCAAACAGGAGTGACTATGCATGGTATAATATAGTGAGAGGGAGACCCCCCAATGTAAATGGACGAACCTGCAAAATGTTAGCCTCCACAACAACAAAATATAGAAAATTAAGAAAAACAGGAAAAACATAAGAAGGAATCAATGCCTAGAACAAAGAAAAGCTTATACAAAACTTGGGTTTCCTCCCAAGAAGAGCCAAGTTTACTGTCTTCAGCCAGATGTCGCGAAAGCCCAAAAGTCTAAATATCTAGGGTCGAACAAATCAATAGACTCAACCACCTCCCCATCCGAAATACCATCCACATACGGCTTCAAACGTTGGCCGTTAACTTTAAAAACTTTACCATTACGTGGGTTCCGCACCTCTACTGCACTATGGGGAAAAACTTGTACAACAATGAAGGGACCATCCCATCTAGACCGAAGCTTACCAGGAAAGAGACGCAACTTAGAATTGAAGAGCCACACCTTTTGGTTAGGCTCAAATGACTTACGATTAATATGCTTATCATGGAAAGCTTTTGTCCTAGCCTTATAAATCTTAGAACTCTCATAGGCATCATTGCGAATCTCATCTAACTCATTAAGTTGCAGTTTTCGAGTAGAACCAGCTGCATCCATATCGAAGTTCAATCTCTTTATGGCCCAAAACGCACGATGTTCCAACTCAACCGGTAAGTGGCACACCTTACCAAAAACCATCCGATAAGGAGACATGCCAACTGGAGTCTTGTAGGCTGTTCGATAGGCCCACAATGCATCATCTAGACGAAGAGACCAATCCTTACAGTCGGGTCTCACCGTCTTTTCAAGAATACTCTTAACCTCCCTATTGGACACTTCGACTTGACCACTTGTTTGAGGATGATAAGGAGTGGTTACCTTATGAGTGATCGAGTATTTCCGCACCAAAGCCGCGAAGTGTCAATTGATAAAATGGGTACCCTCATCACTTATGATTGCCCGTGGAAAGCCAAATCGACTAAAGATATTACTTTGTAAGAACTCGACCACCACCTTGTAGTCATTAGTCCTAGTAGCTACCGCTTCCACCCACTTCGAGACATAATCCACCGCCACAAGAATATATTCAAAACCAAATGAGGACGGAAAAGGACCCATAAAGTCAATACCCCACACATCAAAGATTTCCACAATAAGAATAGAGGTAAGTGGCATCATGTCTCGACGCAACATGTTCCCGGTTTGCTGACACCTCAAGCAATTTCGACAGAACTCATGGGTATCTTTAAATAAAGTTGGCCAATAAAAGCCACTCTGCAAGACCTTAGCGGCAGTCCGCTTTCCACTGAAGTGGCCGCCACACTCAAGAGTATGAAAAAAGTTAAGAATACTATGGAATTCACTCTCAGGGACGCATCTACGAATAATTTGGTCTGGGCAATACTTAAACAATTCTGGATCCTCCCAAAAATAGAACTTAACTTGCTCAAAGAATCTGTGTCATGCTTGGACCAATGCGAAGGGATTTTGCCTATAGCAAGATAGTTCACTATGTCAACATACCATGGGAGATTAACCTGTGACACCGCAAAAAATTGCTCATCCGGAAATGAGTCCTTGAAGGGAAGAGGGTCACTCAAGGTTTCTACCAGGATTCTAGACAAATGATCCGCTACTGAATTTTCGAAACCTTTCTTGTCCCGAATCTCATAATCAAACTCTTGTAGCAAAAGGATCCATCGAATTAGCAGAGGCTTAGTGTCTTTCTTTGAGAGCAAATACCGCAAAGCGGCATGATCAGAGTACACTAATACCTTGGATCCTAGGAGATATGAACGAAACTTATCTAAAGCAAAAACTACCGCTAGCAACTCTTTTTTAGTAGTAGTGTAATTCAGTTGCGCATCCGCAAGAGTCTTGCTAGCATAGTAAATGACATGAGGGACCTTGTCCACCCGTTGTCCTAATACTGCACCAACTGCATAGTCGGATGCATCGCACATAATCTCAAAGGGGAGGTTCCAGTCAAGGGACTGCATAATCGGGGCAGACGATAGTAAACCACGCAGCTTTTCAAAAGCTTGCAGACATGCTTCGTCAAAGATAAAAAGAGTATCTTTGGCGAGAAGTTCGCATAGAGGTCGAGAAATCTTGCTAAAGTCTTTAATGAAACGGCGATAAAAACCCACATGCCCAAGGAATGATCGGATTTGCTTAACTGAAGTAGGGGGTGGAAGCCTAGAGATGAGATCGACCTTGGCCTTATCAACTTCTATCTCCCTCTTGGAGACAATGTGGCCTAACACGATACCTTCTTGAACCATAAAATGGCTCTTCTCCCAACTCAAGACTAGGTTTGTCTCTTTGCAACGTTGAAGAACTTTAGACAAGTTTTGGAGACAACACTCAAAAGATGTCCCAAACACAGAAAAATCATCCATAAAAACCTCAAGAAAATCTTCCACCATGTCAGAAAATATGGCCATCATGCACCTTTGAAAGGTCGCAGGTGCATTACAAAGCCCAAATGGCATCCGCCGGTAGGCAAAAGTACCAAAAAGACAAGTGAAGGTGGTCTTCTCTTGGTATTCTGGGTAAACAGGCACTTCGTTATATCGTGAATAACCGTCAAGGAAACAATAGTAGCTTTTGCCTGCTAACCTCTCTAAGATTTGATCAATAAAGGGCAATGGGAAATGATCCTTCCTAGTCATGGAATTCAATTTTCGATAGTCTATGCATACGTGCCAACCAGTGGTGGTGCGCATGGGAACCAACTCTCCTTTCTCATTTTCAACAACAGTTATGCCTGACTTTTTGGGCACCACTTGGGTAGGGCTCACCCACTTGCTATCGGAGATGGGGTAAATGATACCTGCATCAAGCAATTTCACAACTTCCTTCATCACAACCTCTTTCATATTCGGATTCAATCTCCGTTGCATCTCGCGAGTAGGTTTCACATTATCTTCACAATATATGCGATGCATGCAAACAGATGGGTCAATGCCTTTCAAGTCCGCTACAGACCATCCGATGGCACCCTTGTGCTCTCCAAGCACCCTCAAAAGTTGACTTTGTTGGTCATCAGTCAAGTCAGAAGCAATAATAACAGGTAAGGTGTCCTTCGATCCTAAGAAAACGTACTTGAGTGTAGACGGAAGTGACTTCAACTCAAGTTTGGGCGGACACTCAACAGAGGGAAGAGCCGGTGTACTAGAAAGATTAGGCAATGGCTCAACTGCAGCTTTCCAAGGGGGAAAATCCAAGAGATGTGAAGCATCAAGTAGAGCATTTACCTCCTCAATAGACTGGTTTATATCAAATTCGTTAAAGCCAAAATGAGCCAAACATGCCTCTAATGGGTCCTCATTAAGAATATAAGGTAGTGCCTCCTCTACTAAGTTATCAATCATGTCAACTACAAAGCGGTCCTCCTCTTGATGAGGTTGTTCGGAGGAATTAAAAACATTTAAGCGCAAGGTTTGGTTACCAAAGGAGACATCCATCGCCCCAGTCCTACAATGGATGCTAGCATTAGCTGTAGCTAAGGAGGGCCGACCGAGTATGATAGGTGTTTGCTTCTTAAGGTTATGCACTGGTTTCGTGTCAAGTACTATGAAGTCAGCAGGAAAATAGAAGTTTTCAACCTTGACAAGGACATCCTCTATAATGCCATGTGGCACCTTAATCGACCTATCAGCTAATTAGAGGGTGACTGATGTGGGCTTCAACTCACCAAGCCCGAATTGCTCGTAAACCGAATAAAGGAGCAAATTGACACTTGCTCCCAAGTCTAAGAGTGCTCGTTCAATGGAATGATTACCAATAACACAGGAGATAACTGAAGCACCTGGGTCTTTGAGCTTAGGAGGAGTGTTATGCTGGATGATAGAGCTCACTTGTTCAGTGAGAAGGACCTTTTTGGACACATGAGTCCGAGTTTTGCGCTTTTGGGTGCAAAGGTCCTTGAGAAATTTTGCATAAGAAGGGATTTGCTGAATGGTGTCAAGAAATGGGAGATTGATTGTCACCTGCTTGAACACCTCCATCATATTTTCTATGGTAGCACCTTTCTTACCAAGAGGAGAAAGAGAGTCAAACCGGGTAGGGAATGGTGCTTTGGGTACATAGGATGCCGGAGTAGGGCTCAATTGAGGAGGAGAGAGTGGATCCTGTCTCAGGTGATTGGTCTATGGTAGCCTCAGAACTCTTGGAGTCAGTGATGGACTTTTCCAAAGTACCCTTGTTGCCCTCAGGTCTAGTGTCAAGCACACGCCCATTTCTTAGGGTAACTACTGCCTTGGCTTGCTCATGGTAAGGATCATTCACTTGTGCATTCTCTATGGCATGCTGACCCTTAGGATTGCCTATTGGTTGACTCGATAACCTACCCTCCTCTCGTCGACTGAGTACATTAGCTAGCTGCCCCATTTGGAACTCTATCTTTGAAATTGATTGTGTATGAGAATTGACGGTTTGTGTGTTCGCCTCAAGTTTACGAGAAGTAGCCTTAAGCCCTTGGAGGGCTTGCAGTACCTTATCCTCAAAATCAGAGTTTCTTTAAGGTGAAGGAGAATTATGGTACTGATATGGCTACTGTGATTGAGTCGGATGGTGGGCTGAAGGATTGGCAGAGTTGGTAAACATAGGCCTTTGGGGTGGAGCAGGAGAATTGCTCGGAGCTTGTTGTTTCCAAGAGAAATTTGGGTGATTTCTCCATCCCGGGTTGTATGTATTAGAATAAGGATCATTTTCGGGTCTGGCAATCCCTTGAGCAGCATTAACGTGCTCTTGAAAAAACTCAGGGAATTGGGAAGCCATATGGCACTCACTCACGAAGTGAGTAGGACTCGAACAAATTGCACAAGCATCCTGAAAATATGAAGGCTGAGAAGGCGGAGAAGGAACTTGACCAAGGGATAGAAGCTGGTCAAATTTTTTGTTCAAAGCAGCCACTTGGTTAGAGAGATCATTGGAGTGCCCAACCTCATAAATCCCTCTTTGCTATTGGGAATTTGAGGCCACCATATTAACTCTTCTAGCGGCCGAGGCATGTTGCTGGGAATTATTACTCAGGTTATCAAATAACAACCATGCCTCGTCCGGGGTTTTAAGCATAAAAGTCCCACCACAAGAGGCATCAACCATTTGACGGTGCCGTTCAGACAATCCGTCATTAAAAATACGAACTAACTGCCACTTAGGAACTTCATGGTGGGGGCACTTTCGAGTAAGCTGACTAAGCCTTTCCCATGTCTCATGAAATTGCTCACCATCAACCTGAGAGAAGCTCATGATAGCTTGCCTATACATGATTGTCTTACCTATGGGAAAGTACTTTGTAAGGAACTCCTGCTGTAATTGGGCCCAAGTAGTAATAGATCCAGTTGCCAAGGAATTAAGCCAATCTTTGGCTCTATCCTTAAGGGAAAAGGGAAAAAGTTTTAGCTAAAGGGCATCATCAGAAAAGTTTTGAATTTTTACTGTGGAGCTTTTCTCTACAAATTCATCAATATGTTTAAAAGGATCCTCATTGTCAAGCCCATGAAAAGATGGGAGCATCTGAAGAGTGTGAGACTTGATCTCATATTGAGCTGCTGTGATAGTGGGCAATATGATGCAAGAAGGTGATGTGTATGCAGGGGGAGCAAAGTACTCCCTCAATTGCCTATCCTGGTTCTCTTGATTAGCGCGTAACGCCATGATTGCAAGTGAGTCGCTAGGTCTATTGGGACGTTTAACTGCTCGAATAGCCTTAAGGGTCCTCTCTAACTCAGGGTCAATAGGGATTAAGTCTCGATGACTAGACCGACGCCCTTGCATATGAAATTAACACCACTCTAAGTGCAACAAGTATCTCTAATGGCAAACAACTCAATAAAAACTCAAACTAATTAAAACTAATGGAACGTAAAAGTATTAAACTAATGCAGACTTAGTATGAAACTAGTAGCATTAAATTAATTGTGCATTAACATTGCATAAGTCTACGGTGAGTTACTGTGCAATAATGAATAGTCCTAAACTAACACATGCAATAATAGTATTAAATTACTTAGTAGCTATAGTACCTCTAATGCAGTTACTAAAACTCACGGATTTTTGGAGTCTCTTGTAAGGGCCCAATGGCGAGCTTTTCAAATCTCCTTGTAGTAAGATGAAACTGTTGACGTGAAAACCAGTAATCTGCACTAAAAGAACTAAACGAGATAATTAAGTGGGAGAGAAGAAAAAAAATAACTAGGAATTAAAATAAGAACCGATCTTAAAAATAAACAACCGTGCTTTTGATCCCCGGCAACGGCGCCAAAATTTGGTAGGTCGTTTTTCACACCAAAAATAAATAGTTAAAACTGAGTGAAAACCTCAATTCAAATAGAATAGTGGTTTAAGGTCAGGTATCGTACCATGGAGATCAAGAGGCTAAGTTGTTGTATTTCTAAAATTAATTCCTAATTCAATTCAAGAAAGAGTGATTGGATTTTGATTAACTAAAATTATCTAAGTAATTAAAAGCAAGAGAGATGTTTGATTTCAAATATAGGAAAGGTCTTGGGGTTTTGAATCCACCCTAACTTCGTACCCAATCGATTATGTTAATTTAAGAAACCGACTACCAAAACGACATTGATTCACTAAAAGCTACAAGCCCTAGTGATATCGCCAAGAAATTGCATGTGATTGAAAACCGGACATAATCTGTCTTCGGTTGGCACGAATCGTCTTCGATTTTATAACTAATTAATCTTGGCATGATTCGTCTTTCTTAGGCATAGATTATTCTAATTCTCAATTTCATACACAAAGAATATCGGTGTATAACTATGTATTTGCAAAGAAAACAAATACATAATACTAGATTGGAAGAATAACAGTGAATCATAAGAACAAGTCTCAATGTTATACAACTATCGTTTCGACAATCGAAATCCAAAATCAACATAAAAACATTATTATTCGGTTAGGGTTTCATCTGCACCCTAAGAAAGAGGATTAGTTGGTCATGGCTCGAAGAGGATCAGAAGACGTTGGGTTAATCTCCATGGTCAACAGCAGCATGTAGCCCGTTGCCTCCCATGTTGTCAGCCGTTCCCGCGTCAGATTTTCTTTCCCCGGCCAAGAGCTGCTGCTTTCTTTTTTCATTTTTCTTTTCCCCGGCCAGATCATCACAAGTCAGTAGGTTTTCTTGGTTATATAGGAATTGAATGGATTAATCACACAAAGACCCCTTGGACTTTTCTGCAATGATAAAATCGTCCAACTCTTAAGTTTTCCGCACTTTTGTCCCCGAACTTCTTTTTTCTGTTTTTACTCAAAATCTCGGACAACGGGCTCGAGCAACCTATAAACATAAAAAGGACAAAATAATTATAAAGTAACAAAATAAATGACTAATAAATGTAGTTTTGGAGGGCCAAAATTTGTATATTTTGGCACTTATGAGAGACCAGAAGCTATCCATAGCCCTAGTCTTCTAAAGGGCCTGCCCTCTGTGGAGCTCGAACCCAAGACCTTCCACAAAGGGAAGGCAATGACTGACCAGCTGCACTAAGCAGTGGTTGTAACATTAATATCCTTGTTCAATTTGCCTTCCATAAGAATTCTAGTAACATTCTCATTCCAAAACCACGTGCAAACAAACAAGGAAACCGAGGCCAATTTTTTTTTTTTTTTTTGTCAAAACTTTAAGAGACTGATATTGATACCACATCAAATGAAAAAAAAAAACATCAAAAAGGATGATTATCTTGCTCTAAAGAGCTCAATAACCATGAAGGAGGTCTAGCTTCCCAAGTCTTGAAACCAGGGCCTCGCACACCATGCCTTGCCAATCTATCGGCCACCCCATTAACTAATCTTCTCACAAACTGGAACGAGCAGCTTTCAAACCGTGCAGCCAATCCTCGGATATCCTCGATTATCACTTCCACACAATTCGGACATACCATATCCCTGTTCAAGATCCGAACAATTTGTTGCGAGTCACCCTCAACCACAATGGTATCTATGTCCAGAATCCGAACAAATTCCATAGCAGCCCGCCACGCTCCTGCCTCCACACTTAAAACAGACCCCACCATCCCCAAATTCACCGCTCGAGCAGCTATAAATCTGCCAGATGCAGAGCGCACCAGAACTCCCGCCCCAGCTGAACCCTCCCCTGACTGGTTCCTCAACCAAGCGTCGTCCACATTAATCTTGGTACACCCATAATCAGGCCGTTCCCAATGATCCTTACCTCGCACCGAAGTTGAAGCTTGATGATGACTACCCACCAATGCTTCGGGTTCGGTTGCCTGGCAATACTCTGTCGCATCTTTCACAGCCCTGTAAATAGCAATCTGAGGTTCATAACCATACCCATTATTCAACTTCTCGTTACGGCATTTCCAGATTCTCCATAATATAAATATCGCCAACGTAATCAACTGTTTCCAATTCTCCTCACATTTCCACCGCTCTATCAGTTTGTCAAACCACACCAAAATTGATTCTTGCTCCGATGGGGCCGGAACACAACCAATCGGTGAGGTTCGCCACATAATTTGAGCAAATCGGCATTCAGAAAAAACATGAGGGAAAGTCTCACAATCACTCTCGCAATTGACACATAACAGTTCTTTCGTAACTCTCCTCCGATACAAGTTCTCCCTGATTGGAAGAATTCCATGAACACACTTCCACACAAAATGCTTCAGTTTGTTAGGGATAGGAAGGGCCCATATCTTATTCCACACCTTCTTATTAGCCTCCCTTGTGCTAGACTCTCCGCTTTTAGCTCCCCTCTTTTTAAGCAGTAAAGCGGATTCATACCCTGAGCTCACCGTATATACACCGTTGCTTGTGTAATGCCATACCCATTTGTCGCCCATGTCTAATCTCGGAAGTGGAATTGCTTCAATCATCGTCACATCCTCATCAGAAAAGGCTGCCCACACCACATCCATCTTCCATTCGTGAGTTATTGGATCAATGAGTTCACTCACCCTCATATTCATCCCTTCCTCACTAACACCTCTGGGCCGAAAACCATTATTTTTTGGCAGCCATGGATCTTGACCAGCTCTCACCCTCCTTCCATTCCCGATCCTCCATCGCACTCCTTCCATTAACACTTTCCTCCCATCCAGAATGCTGCGCCACGTCCACGATGGATTCGACCCAGCCTTCGCCTCAAAGAACGATGAATTAGAAAAATATTTGGCTTTGAGTATTTTGGAAAGTAAAGAGTTCTCATCCGTAAGTAGCTTCCAACCTTGTTTAGCCAAAAGCGCAAGATTAAAGCAAGAAAGATCCCGAAAGCCCAATCCCCCTCCAGACTTCTTCTCACATAGTTTATCCCACGCCATCTAATGCATCTTCCGTTGTCCCTCACTTTTCCCCCACCAGAAAGACGCCATAACAGAAGACATCTCTGAACAAAGCCCCTCCGGAATTTTAACACAAGACATCACATATGTTGGAAGAGACATTGCCACTGATTTAAGTTTTACCTCACGGCCCGCCTGATTGAGAATTATACCACTACAGTCCTCAATCCTCGCTATCATCTTATCCTTTACAAACGCGAACACCGAACGTTTAGACCGACCGATATCAGCCGGTAGCCCCAAATAATTACCCAAAGTAGCATCTCTCCTAACCTCCATAACACGACACAAATTATCCCGGCTCTGATGTGGTGTGTTCGTACTGAAGAACATTGCCGATTTAGAGTAATTGATCAATTGACCCGATGCCCGACCATACGATTCCAAAATGCCCTTAACAACAGCAGTTTCCGCAACATTAGCCCTTGCAAAAATAAATGTGTCATCCGCAAAAAATAAATGGCTAACAGACGGTGCTCCCCGACAAACTCTACTCCCGTGAACCGCTCCCCTTCTCTCAGCCTCATGAAGCATGGCAGACAAGCCTTCCGCACAAAACACAAAGAGATATGGGGAGAGAGGATCTCCCTGCCGAAGCCCCCTCGACGGAAGAACATACCCATGGCTTGAACCGTTAATTAAAACTGAGTACGACGGAGTGGAAATACATTCCATTATCCACCCTATCCATCTCACATTAAAGCCCATCCTTCGCATTATAGCTTCAACAAATCTCCATTCCACCCGATCATAGGCCTTGCTCATATCTAATTTAATCGCCATTTCACATTGCCTCCCTTTTCTTTTTGATTTCAAATGATGAATCACCTCCTGCCCAATCAATACATTATCTGAGATAATCCTTCCTGCTACAAAAGCACTTTGGTTTCCTGAGATGATATGCGGGAGGCATTCACTCATACGATTAGTTAGTACTTTAGCCACCACCTTGTACACTACATTACAAAGACTAATAGGGCGGAGCTGCCCCATTGACATCGGGCATTTAACCTTAGGAATCAATACTAAGTGAGTGTGATTGATACCCCGAAGAAGTCTTCCTGAAAACATAGAACTCCGAACTGCTCCAATAATATCCCTAGCCAAAACATCCCAAAAATTTTGAAAAAAGGATGCAGTGAATCCATCTGGCCCCGGAGATTTAGCCGAGTCCATTTGGAAAACCGCCATTTTAACCTCCTCTACTCTCAAAGGTCTAACCAATCTTCTATTCATAGCATCCGTCACCCTTTTCCCCACACAATTTAGAACCGTTGCAAAACCATCCGGATTACAAGATGAAAAAATAGTTGAAAAATACCGAAGAATAATACCTTGAATCTCATTGTCACCTTCCTTCCAACTGCCTTGTTCATCCTCCAGTCCATGGATATGATTTTGGACTCTCCGCTAGGCTGTCCGAGCATGAAAAAATGCTGTGTTTTGATCCCCCAATTTGAGCCAATTCACCCTTGACTTAGTCCTCCAATATCCTTCTTCTTCTCTCACCGCTGTTCGTAATCTCCCTTCAATTCCTCTGTAGGCAGTCCCATCAAAATCAGACTCCTCTTCCATCCCATCTAGCTGCATCTCCAAATTTCTTATTGTATGCCTAGAATTCAATTGGTTCTGAGATCTCCAAGCCCGAAGTTTTTGCCTACAACTCTTAAGTCTCCGCTGAATCGAAAACCATCGCGATCCCCTTATTTCCTGACTCCAACATCTTCGCACAATTTCCCCACATTGTCGCTCCCTTCACCCACCTATTATCAAAAATAAACCGAGGTTTCGGAAACCCTTCCACTACCGATTTAGAAAGAAAAATCGGACAATGATCAGACCCTCGAGATTTGATATCTTTGGATTGCACTTGATTAATTTATTCACGAGCTCGAGTTCTGCTTTGACACCCAACAAAATCTGACTTCGCGCACTTTGGATCCAACGGCCGCAATAGAAGTTGTTATCATCTTTTTTCTGCAAATTAATAATTCAAATTGAAATATCAAAAATAAAAATAATAACAACCAATTTAACTCAATTAATGACTAGCAACATATGATATTGAAGCTTCTATATGTCCATATTTTGTGGTCATCACTTCGGATTTAGGCTTAAGCCCCCGTGAGAAATTGCGGTGGATTAGGTGAGTGAAACGAAAATGGGTGTACTCGAGTGATAATCCATTGGTTTGTAAAACAATGAGGTTGATTAGTCATTGCTAATTCTAGTATTTTTTTTTTTTTTTCACAATGTATACATCAGCGGGAGCAATGTTTTAAAATTAAAATCCGGACCGAACCGAACCGGCCAATTCGATCGAGCAATGTTTTAAAATTTGGACCAGACTGACCGATTAAACCATTGACCGGCCGTTACGATCCTGTCCGGATCAACCCCGAAACCACTATAATTATAGAACCGGCCTTATTAATTAAAACCGTTTTGAACTGGCGATCAAACCATCAACCCACTAGAACCAAAGACGGGTCACTCCAACCGTTGGAAAATTTTAGACTACTAGGGGGTGTTCCGAATTTTTAAAAAAAAAAGTTAATTTCAAGCTCAAAAATCATGTGTTTATGCAAAAAAAAAAAAAAATTAAAGAAAGTGGAACGGCACCTGATCACTGAGGAAAACTTGGAAGCAGCATCAATTGCGCTGGTTAGGCTTCAGTCTAGCTGTGCATACCATAAATGAGCTTCAAAAACGTTAAATAGACTCAAAACGAAGTGCCCAAGATTAAAATCTTCGGACGTGGGATCCTTGAAAAACACCAGACATTGCAAAACTCTGGAGAAAGACAACTCCTTCCATTTCATACATGCTATTCTTACATTACTTTAAACTTTTATTATTTTATGTAATACTTATATTTATTTTTATATTATTAATATATTTTTGAGGTAATTATGACATCACAGTTCAACTCCGGTTCAATAATTGGCTTTTTTTTTTAAGTTTTGAAAATTTTCCCACCCTAAATCATAAACCACCCCAACCAACCTGCCACCATCCTCTAAAGGGAACTGTTCTGTTCACCATCGTCTTCAAATTCAACCCTTAGCTTTAACCATGCATCATGTTCAACGTCTCTCCACTCATGACCAGTTTGATGAAATTTTAATTAAGGGCTTACTAAGTCCCCTATTTTTTCTTCAACAATATATACAATCACATGATCATTCTTATAATATTACTTTAAGCCAACAGTTAATTTTTCATGTATCAAGGTTTCGAGAACCAAATCTTGATAAACGGGAACCAGATTTAACTCGTCTTAGATCATGAGAGAGCCTTTAAAATCAAGGCTGCAAAGTATCACAATTTGCTTTCTCTGTAATTTTAGTTCTCCCAAGGGCCATCTCTAGAACACTTACGAAGAGTCTCTGCTTAATTTCCCTTCTATAAGGTGATAATCTTTTCTTCAAGGAAATGTTCCTACTGCAGTTTCTCGTTTTAACTTTTCTACGGCTAATCTTTTCCTCATGAAAATGACTAAAATACTCCATGGATGTCAAAATTGTACGATAGTCTGAACGGTGTAATATATAAGTCGTACTTGTAAACCTGCAGTTTGGCAGTTCCAAGCTTCTACAGAGGCATCCAACCATATTGGTAGGCATTGTTACTGGATAGGTAAAAATATCAAAGGGGTTGTTTCCGGTAGGCCTTAAGTTTTGAGAAAAAAATTTGCCTTAAGTTTTGAGAAAAAAGTTTGCAGTTAACAAATCGTTAGTTATTTCTACTAACCAATAAGTTGTAGATGGGTATGTGAGTGAAAAAATGTTGAAAATGTCAAGTTATTTCCACTAACCAATAATTTGTTGCTTAGTGTGAACAACAACCTAAAATACCATAACTTGTTACCCAAAATTGTTAGTGGAAATAGGAATCTGAACATAGACAGCCATGCAAGAAAAAATGCATCTATACTAATACAAGACTTTCTGAGCATCTCTTTTCCCAACATCATTTGAAGGGGAAAAGAGATCAATGCAACTCAATCCCAACATTCAGCATACCTATGAGAATCAAGAAACATTTAGATTTAGAGCCATTCACATGCTTTGTCAGATATTGGATCGGCATGTGTACGATTAGTAATCTAGGCATGATATTGTTAGATATAGGTTCAACTTTGAAACCTCGTTTTTATTTGAATCAAATTCACATTCAAATTTCAATGCATTTTTGCTTTATCAGATAGATTTCAAACTTCTCTAAACCTATAGAATATAACTTCATACAATGCTGAGAAATGGTAATGAGTTGGATCATAGTACAATGAATTATAGTGAGAACTTAGCAAACTGGTGAAATAACTATTGTACTTCTTCTAAAATGATCAATGTTTGATAGGTGATTGACCCCCATCTCGAAAAGTGTAATGTACTTTTTACAGATAACTATTCTACAATTTTCATACAGAATGTTGGGATTTGATGTCGAGCAAATCCTTTAGCTTCATGGTTGGAATATGAAGGTTGACTCACTTATAATCATAGAGCGGTCTAATCAATGTCGCAAGAAAGTCGAATGTTGCATGTACATCAGCCACATGAGGCTGAAAAGAAGGCTCTGTGCTTACCCAACGAATAGCAAATCGCAAGGTAGATATCAACTCATCAACGGGACAAGAGGCTGTTGTACTTCCTCTAAAATGATCAATGTTTGATAAATGATTGATGCCCAATCTCAAAGAGTGTAATGTAGTTTTTAGAGATAATTGTCCTTCAATTTTCCTACATAATGTCAAGATTTAACATCGAGCAAATCCTTCAACTTCGTGGTTGGAATATGGAGCTTGACTCGCTCGTAATCATAGAGCGGTCCAATCGATGCCGCAAGAAAGTTGAATGTGACACATACATCAGCCACATGAGACCGAAAAGAAGGACCTATGCTCACACAATGAAGAGCAAATCGAAAGGCAGATATCAACTCATTAATGGGACAAGAACGACGGGCGGATGAATCCGCAAAATCTACCATATGGCTACCACATTGGCTTCATCAGCAAAGAAAGATCTTGCCTACAACGGTAAACCATATCACATATGAGTACATAAAGATAAACAATAAATTGCTCTATTCATTTTCCTTAACCAACTTCAACAATTAATATTGATTAGGGAGCTGCAAAATCCATGACTTCGTTTGTTAGAGCCACGACCATAAGTCCAAAATGGCATATTTGCCCTTAATAGAAGTTTCGGAAAATGAGGGTTCACCCACGTGTTTACCCTCTTGGTCATATCTTCTCTCTCCAAAACCAGACCGGCTAGTACCCATCGTCTCTCCCCTTTCTTCTACTTCGTTTCTGAAACAATGAAGCATTGGATAGGGAAAAAAGAAGTCAATGGATCTTAATGAGAGAGAAATCTTTGTTTGGCAAGGGAAGAAATTGCAGACAAGAGCTTCATTGAGAAGACCCATTTTAGGCATTCGTAGACTGGTATAGATCAGGTGTTCAAGCTATCATCTTCTTGTTGGCAATCTGGAAAGACTTAGATAAAATGTGATTGTGAAACCAATAACTAAGGAAGGGAGAGTGTGTGGTCTGGTTTAGAGAAGAGTAATGGTGGGAGAGTTTCAATGCAGAAGAGAGAGAAACAAAGATGCAAAAAGGCAAGTTGGTGGACAAGATGAATGAATTAATTTGAAAAGGGTAAATACGTCTATTCCACATATTTGTCGTGGCTCCAACAATTGACGTCATGGATTTAGGGGCACCCTATTGATTATTGACAAATGCACACATTCTTTCTTTTTATAGTCATCCACCGCCTCAATGAACGGATAAGATTATATTCATCCAATGGCCCACATTCTCCTTCTACAATCCTCCTACTTCACATTTTCACAATATTTTAGAACTCTCCACACAAGTGTAGCCTATAATAGAATTTTTTTACAATCTTGTAGAACATTCCAGAAAAAAAATGTACAATAGTCCATTTATCATTTTTTTTATTGAATAACATGGTCTTGCAACACAAAATTAGCTAGTTTGATTAAGCACTTAGGAATGTCTAATTGAGATATATTTTTACCAAAACGATTAAAAGGTTAAAATGTTAAAAAAATGGCTTTGACTATTGAAGTGGGATCTAGTATGAATTTTAAATAAAAGAGATAATATTCACCCTATTTTCAATTATTGACAAAATTCCTTGATAGGCACGTAATTATATTAGCTAGTTGAATCAATTATATAAAAAGCAATATTGTTTGATAAAAGTAAAATTTAAACTACCAATTTAAAGGGAAAAAAACGAAAACTAAAACTAAAAAAAAATTGCAGTGGATGCCCCCGTGCCCCTGGTGGACCGGTAATGCGTTTGCGTCTTCCAAGCCTCCAAAACTCCAATCTTAATTGTTCTACTAGTATTATATAGGACAAAGTATATATGATGATGTATGTGAAGTCATGATAATATTTTTTTTTATAAAAGAAAAATCTTTACGAGCATCACATCGATACAAAATTTTAAAGAATCACCTTTACAGTAAAGAATTAATTAAGCTTATGAGTTGGATATGCAAGAATTACCAGTGGTGTTTCTTGTGTTCATGCAACAAAACTTTAAACTAATGGGAAAGACTACAATACACACTCATTATTTGGGTGTGTATCATATGCATCTCCAAAATGTTATGAATTATAGAGAAAATATTACGAATCGTATTGCTAAAAAGTTACGAATCGCATAAAAATTACGAGATACACCAAAATGTTATGAATCATAATGAAAATGTTACGAATCGTACTGTTGAAAAGTTATGAATTCTAGAACAAAAGTTACAAATCACGCTAAAATGTTATGAATGAACCATAAAATAGGTGCATATGGTACACCCTTTTAAGGGGTGTGTATTGTAGACTTTCCCTAAACTAATATTCTCTATTTAAATAAAATGAAAGGAGAAATTTTAGTTGCATGATGTTTATTTCATGCACGCGGTGCTCTCTACCGGAAAGTGTAAAAAAAAGTCATTAGGTTGGCATCGGTCGCACTAGGTTGGCATTGGTTGGTGTCTGTGGAAAGCATCGACAATTATGGAACTACCATGACAGCTGAAAATCGACACATTGCATGCGCAGCTCTGACTTCTGCCAGTCTGATCAATTTATCGCTGGACTTGATTCTTTCATTTGATTTCGCTGTGTATTTTTGTTAACTTGTGTGCAATAGGTTTTTTCCCAGTTGTATTAGAGACACACAGTAGATTGTAATCCTTATTGATATTAATAAATTTCTAATGTCCTTATTGATATTAATAAATTTCTAATGTGTCCAAAAAAAAAAAAAAAAAGAATTGTCACTTGATTTGAGTCCATTCATGCATCAATAAGGCCCATTTAAACCTTTGTAGCCTAGTGGGCCACTATCCCCAGTATTTATTTCTATTTCGAGAGTGGACTGTTGAGTGGGTAATGTATGTTTGACCCATTAGATGTCGATAGTTGTAACTTGTGAGGGTGAGGTAATGCGGTTCTGCCGTAAAAATATTCCTTCTGAAAAAGTAAAGACAGCATAATAAGGTCCATTTATTTGGAAAAATTGTTAGGTTTGTGCATGTCAAAGCTTTGAGTTTATAATTAAGTGTTTGTCTCTCATGAGGTCGTATTTCGAATTTTTTGGATGTCGAATATTCTAAACCTTGAAGCCATTAAAGGATTTGTCCAATCGTTAGTTTTAGGGCCCCGGAAATTGTTGAGGAGCGCACTTTTTCTACTAAATTCTTTTAATTCATTTCAAGTGGTGGCACTTTTTCTTGTTCACAAAACACACGCACCAACAATTGACAACCCAAATTATTAGTAATTCCTAAGGGTATGGGCTTTGTTTTTTTACTTCGATCAAAAGGGTTTGGGCTACTGAACAGATGAAAATGTTGTCTCGTGGACTGGAAAATGGGGGAAGCTGGTTAGATTGGAACCAAAAGGTGCAGCCCAATAATAATACATTACCTGAAATGACAATCCTAGGGTATAATAAACTCACCAGCTTCCTCCATTTCCCAGTCCATCCATGAGACAACCAGCAGAGACGGCGACCCATTCTTCCATCTGGGTTCCTGTCCGCCAATTCTCTTCATCTGATTTGTTTGAAAGAGGCTACGGTAATTTTAACACCACATCCAATCACACACCCACATCACAACAAAGGTGGAGCGGCACACATCTGTTGTAAGTGTGGGTGTGTGTGGGGCTCCTCCATTCAAGATGATTCGCTCCTTTGGATCTGAGGTTTGAGATATGCTCTTGGCCTTCTCCTTGCCCTGCAAAATGAAACACGACTACAGACCACACCGGAGGCTCCCCGGAATGGCCCTTCGATGTAAGAATCAGTATACTTGCAGAAAGAGAAATGAAGAACCAAGAATTAGGGTTTCAAGGTTGTCTTGTACGTACCTTTTCTAGGAAGGTATAATGAGATATTTATAGAGAGCCCCTAGCTTGGTCTCCAAGATTGCACCAACGCTCAACACGTGTCGGCTGATATCACCCTTGCGTCACATTTAGGGTTTTGTAACCGTTTGTAGGATGAGCTGGCACCTTCACGTGCCCCTATCCTTATCCTGATAACCGCTCGGATGACGTCATGAACGTCACCACAGCCAAGGTTGTTGTTCCCATACGGGTGAGTTGGAGTGATGGCCACGCTCGTTCGAGACCGAGCGTGGTGTGCGACCGTCGGAGGGTCTCTGACCGAACATGTATCCCGTCCGTAAGGGTAAAATGACTAGTACTAAATTGGTCCACTGATCACGTTCGGGCTGGCACGAGCCATTTCGCTCGACCTGCTACAATAGCCCCTCAATTCATGCCGAGGCCCTCTACTCGGTATGGATTGATCTCAGATCAAGCCGAGCCTCAGCCCATATGAGGATCCTCTTTCGGAAGCTGCAACGGTCAAGTCTGAGCCCCATGGTTGAGTGACAGATGTCAAGCATTGAACGGGCATGTCAATTGAAAAGACGCCCTAGCAGGTGAAGAGACAGCTGGCATAGGCGGAGCCTTGAGTGGCCACGTGTTGCGCTGTGATTGGCAAATGGTTCGATAAAGGAATGATTGTGCGAGAAATTCGAAACGATTCACACTGCCTGTAAATAGGGAAGAGGGGGGAGAGAGAAATTTCTTCGATTCTGTCTCTCTCTAAAGCCAGACATTCTCTCTCCAAAACTCTATTCTAGAATTCGATTTCCTCTCAAATCTGCAGCTTCAAGTTTGATTCAGCCAACAAAACTCCAAGTGATCGATTTCCACTGCTTTTCATTTTTCTTCGCTCTTCATGCATTTTTTTCTTTTAGTTTTTGGGATCGTTTGTTCGAAGTGAACAGTGAGATACTGGGGTGAATAGTGATGTTCATCCCCAGATTCAACCTGTTCTTCTGAGCCCCAGCGAGGGTGCTGGAATTTCACTGAATGTCTTATTTCCGAGAGAGATGACAAGCCGAACATGAATTACGTCTAATGCGTTGGCCACAAGTAGAATGACTTTAGGATGGTCGCTCCCCCTCCAAGTTAGCAAGGACTAATGAGCCAATAGGATGAGCCGAACTTCTTGATTCTTTTCTTTGCCGACGCAGATTTCAACTGCTTATCTCCCTTTGTTCTTCTCCTAGGTCTGGCTCACGAGGTCATCGACGTGTCTTCAGACTCGGATTGCTCGGAGACCGAATCCGACGGACAATTCATTAGTGAACTTCTTAAAGAACGTAGAAGAAGAAGAGGCCGAGCAGCCGAATCTGTTTCCACTAGGATGTCGGCAACTTCTCCTACATCCGATGATTTAAACGCTGAATGGATCTATGATTATGCCGAGGATGAATTTTTAACTGAACCCGAGATAATCCTCACCCCTGAGACCGAGTCAGAAGCTGAACCCCAGATGGGACACGAGGCCAAATCAAGATTTACGTCAAGAGCCGAAGCCTCAACATCGGCTCGTAGTGACGAAGATCTTTTTGACAAGAGCCTATTATGCCCCCACGCCCATTATTTCAGTGGAGTTCCTGGGGAGTACGAGGTATTTTGCCTTAAGTACCATATCCCGACAACGTGCTGCTTCATCGAGTCAAGAGCACAAAAATTAGGGACAAGAGGGAACACCGACCTGAATATATTACCGTGCCCCTGATGGCCATCTGTGAGGCCGGGCTTCGCTTCCCTTTCCATCCCTTCCTTAGGGAAATACTTTGGAGGTTCAACTTGGCACCCCATCAACTCACGATTAACAGCTACCGAATAATCATGTCGGTGATTGCCTTGATCGAGAGCTAGGACCACGACTTTACGCCGACGGACCTGTTCTTTACATACACCATGTCACGACACGGTAAGTCTGGCCGTCGGTATCTGACTACGCGTCCCTAGAAGAGACCCTTGATAGATGGCTTATCCGACACGGATAAATAGGCTGACTTCTATCTTGAAGTCCATGGGAATTACGAGTTCGGTGATGGCCTTCGTCGGTTCTCTGTCCCAAAAGTTAAGGATACAAGAGGTAAAGCCGAGCCTTTTCCTTTACTTGAAAAATATTTGTCCATGTTTATCTTATTTTTGTTGATGCTCTGTTCATCTGTTTCCTTCTTTTCGTTGAGCTCGGTCCAATATCAAAGGGCCTGAAAACCAATTCCCGTGAAAAAGCCTGCGAGACACTTCTTGCCCAAGTTTGCCGACATGCTCCAACCCTTCTTAACTATACCCCTTCATACAATGGGGTACTTAAGAGGTAGGAGAAGAGCAAAGAGCATGAACTGAGCAAGAAGAAGAAGGGAAGCCCTCCGACTTCCGAAGCTATCCAAAAGAAGAAGGCAGCTTCAAACGCGAAAGGCATTCGGAAGAAGCGGCAGCAGGGAGTAAGGTTGCCGAAGATCGGATTACTGCCGAGGAGTGGCTTACACCGCTTGAATCCGACGAGATATCCAAACAGGCGATCCTGGGCTTAAACGTACCACTTCGCTTCGTAGATCCTTCTGCCGAGCATATGTCGAGAAGGAACATTCCTAGGCCGGTCATCCCAACAAAGACAACTAACCCGGGCCGCAACCAAAGCTTTTGGATCATCAACATCGGCAAAAGGAAAAAAGGCAGAAGACATCTGAGGACATTCCTCCGCCGAATGTCTCACAATCGGCACCCTCTGAATTGCCCGAGCCTCTCCGGCGAAGGAAAAAGGGAATCTTTCCGAACCTCAAATTGACCTTACCGATCTTGAAGCCGAGGCCTCCATCCGACGCCAATTCAGCCCTTCCTACACAATACCCGATGACAGGATTCTGCTCCTCAACGACTCCGTTAAGGAAGAGTCGAACCTTGCCGTCACTCTTCTGAGGGGGCTAGCCCTTCTGAGGGATTATGACCAAGTGCCAACCGATCTTCTCCCAGGCCTTGGTGAAATGTGCTCTCATCTCGTTCAGGTACGTCTTTTATTTTTTCTTTTATAAATTTGCCTTTGGATTTTGATTCTTTGTTTCTGACTTGCTGTTTTGTTGGAGGGTCTCTAAACAACAGATTAAAGACGCCAAGGCCATGGTGAAGGAGCTTAAGAAGGAGCTATCCGATGCTAAAGCCGCTGCCTCAACTGTCGAGGCTGAGACGAAGAAAGTGAAGGAGGAGGAAAAAGAGAAGCTCAGGGTCGCCAACGGCAAGGGTTACGAGGCTGGCATAAAACGAGCTGCTTTGGAGTATACCCAAGTTGCTCACAAAATGGTAAATGACAAGCTAGAGGTGAGGCTGCCAGATTTTTTCAAGCTCGGATATTCTGCTCAGGCCGAGGCGATGGCTGCGGTCATGGCGATCCAGGCTGACTCTGGGTTTTTGAAGCAACTTTCTGAGCCGGTCATGCCTGATCTCGAGCTTCCTTATACTGAGGAGGAGTGCCAGCCACTGCCTCCCGAGGATGATGATGAAAAGATGGCCAATGCCGAGCATCAGGAGAAAGATGGTGTAGTGACCTAGAAATTTCATTAATTATTGAAATGTTTGTAAAAAGGGCAAATTTGGAAAGTATGGTTTATTTGGTGGATATTTGATTTGAGGACCGAAGTGAAAGAAGTGAGATTTGAGGGTGTGTTGATGTAATATAAAGATATAGGGGTATAAATATATGGGGGTGTGTAGAGAATCATTTTGATCCCCTCATTTTTCTTTCTCCCTCACATCTCTCTCTCTCTCCCAACCGATCTCTCTCTCTCTCTTGCTCCTTCACTCAAAACTTCACTCAATCACTCAAGAAATCCAAGAACCAACCTCCCTCCGGCCTTGCAATCTCGTTCCTAAGCTTGAAAATCCTTGGGTTTCACGGGGTAAGGCTTGAATCGAAGTTTTGAGGTTTGAAGAAGCTAAGGCTTGCTCAAATCTTGTAGATCTTGGTTATCGTCGTGAGGTAGGGATTTCTTTACCTCTTTTATGTGTTTATATGTTGATTTGATGCAAGAATCGATCATTGATTGTCTCCCTTGGTTCATTCGAAAGCTGTCAGAAATCTGTAGAAAATCGCCCAAATCGCATAGGGATCGATCCCCCCTTTCATTTCTAGTCCAGCAAGCCCAGGGATCGATCCCTGGTGATGGGGGGATCGATCCCTCCCTTCTCTGGAATTTCTTCTCGTCTTATGGGTTTCAGCCCAACTTCAAACGGCCATAACTTTCTCGTACGATGTTGGATTCATGTAAACTTTATATCGATTCGAAGGTATTGAAGTTTTCTTTTCATTGCTACCAAAATCACCTAAAGATTATAAGTACACAAAAAGTTATGACTGTTAGAGTAGGGGTGTATCGGTCTCCCAACATCCATTGGCTACTCCTATGATCCTTGATTTGTCATTATGACTTTCTATGATTAGTAGATGTTATTTTTGACCCGTAGACCTTCCATTAGTAAGGAATGAATAGTAGCTTACTGGGTTAAAATGTCAATAAGATGCAACTTGCGAATGAATGATTGTTTGTGAACGTTTGTGGTATATTGTGGTATTGTTGCCATGCTATGACATACTTTATGAATGAATGTGGATTTTGAAAAGCTTTAACTTGTATGTTGAGTGAGGAAATAGTTGTTTGGGTCGGCGGTCGATTTTGAAAGTCTCGTAACGCAAACGGTGGTAGTACGAAGACTTAGATGGTCTCGTAATGCATGGGGTGGTAATACAGAGATCCTAGATGTTGGTGCACACTGTAACGCTAGGGGTGGTAATACGGTGACTCTTGTAGTGCTATACAGTAATGCAAGGGGTGGAAATACCAATGGTGGAGATTAGTGATAGAGAGTCATGTCGAACCGTAGAGTTGCTCGAGTCTTATAAGCAGTGTGGTTAATTGCTGATAGTGGCAAGTCTTAAAATGGTTGTTATGAATGATTGGCATTCCCTTGAAATGATTCCTATCTATCGATTGAGTTATACCTATATGTCTTCATCTCTCTGCAGTCGTCTTCATGTTTACACATAGAATTGGTAAAGATTTTCCTACTGGGCTTGTAGCTTAACCTAATCTTTCTTTTTAGGTTCAAATGTTGGTTAATAGCTCGCATGCATTGTATGCTAGGAAGTGAAAGACTTTTTGGAAGCTACTTATACTGAGTTACTTAATCATCTTTGTAATTGAATTTCTTTTGATAAAGATGGGTTTGTAACTATTCATTCAAGAATTTCCTTTTGACTAAACAGTTTGTAACTTAACAACTTGTTCGTACTTGTTTTAGGTTTATTTGGGCCGGAGTGCCAATGTTGTATTTCCTTAAAATTGGGGACTTGTTTGTAAAATTAAACAGGTGGGGACTCTTTTGGGATATTACTAATGATATGCGATGACCTTTTATTGAAACGGAATATTTATTTATATTGAAAATTGAGGGCGTGACAAATTGATATCAGAGCATCTAGGTTTAAATACTTTGAGACCGTGGGGAGATTTCTAGTCTCGTGGGTTCAAAATGTCATGCCTTTTGCATAACATATGTGTGCTTGTGTGCATTGAGATTACTTGGCTTACGTGGCATTGCATTTCAATATCATCGAGTGGCGTAGAGTTGTTTTGACCCGTGTTGGCATAGTTGGAGGTTTTGACCTCATGAGATAATGTTGCTATTAATGAACATTTTCTTTCTTATAACTTGTAGCTAGATGCCTCCGAAAACACGTGCTGTAGCAGGTGAGGTCGAAAGTCAGTCATGGTCGTGGCTGAGAAGCACCTATTGAGGATGAGGTTAGCCAACTTGGGGATAATCCGAATGGAATCCGGGGGATGGGGCCGGACATGGTCAGGGAGAGGAAGTATCGGTAGTTCAGAATCCGTTTGCTAGGGATTTCGTTGCGGCTCTTACGGCTGTAAATCTTTTGAACCCAGCTCCTAGGGAAAGTGTAGATAGTTGTGCGATGTCAGCAATAAGGGAGTTTAGTCGTAGAAACCCACCAACTTTCGATGGGTCGAGCAGTGACCCTCTTATGGCCGATCATTGGCTAGCACAAATTCAAAAACTCTTCAGGGCTCTTCAAATTACGGAGGACGACTTGGGAGTCAATATCGTAGCTGTTCAACTTATGGGGGAAGCGAATGAGTGGTGGAAATCGGTATTGGAATCGAGGAAGGACACGTGAAGAGCGGCAAGGACTGCGGCTCAAGCAAATGAGCCAGATGTTGAAAACATAACTTGGACCGAATTTGAGATGCTCTTTGAGGAGCAATATTTTCCGAAAACGAGTCGTGACCAATTGAGGGATGAGTTTGAAAGGTTAGAGCAAGGGAATATGACCGTATCGGAGTACGCCTTAAAGTTCCAATCTTTATCCCATTTCGTGCCGGAATTGGTCGCTACCGAGGAAAGAAAGTGTAGGCGGTTTGAAAGAGGCTTGCACAACACCATGAAGAAGTTTGTTATGGCACAACGCAAAGGGAAGTTTTCCGAAGTCATTGAGTGTGCAAGGAGCATTAAGACACCGAAGGAGGCACCTAAAAATCCTAAGGTTTGGGAGCCGAGACAACCAATGGGGGGTATGAGTTCTTTGTCAGGAAGTTTCGGTAGTCAAGGGAGGAAGAGACAACGAGATCAAATGTCGATTTCGCAGGGTCAGTCAAATTTTTGGCCTCCACCTTCTTCTTCGTTTGGAACTTGGGAAGTTTCCAATAGACCTCCGATCGTATGCCACGAGTGTGATCGTGGGGCAGATTCGCGCCCAATGTCCACGACTTTTGAACACATGTTTTAGTTATGGGAAGGGTGGCCATTTTGCAAGGAATTGTCCACATGGAGACGGGGCTCGTAGTGAATCTAATTCAGTGCAACAGCCAAAGGGTGGCCAGAATTCTGGTCGGTAGTCGTTTCGGGGTACTCAGAGACAGCAGCAGTCTCACTTCCGTCAAACCACGTCAGTTCAGGGATCTTAGGCTGAGAGAGGAGCTAGTTCGTCTACACCTACTTAGGGTTCTAGCCATCGTGGTGGACATGTTTAGAGTCAGATGACTCAGGGTAGGGCTTTCACTATCACTTCGGTTATTCCACCTCCACCACCTCATGTTACTTCTCAAGCCCCGGAGACTTCGGTTGTGAGGGGTACATTTCTCTTGTTTAATTCCTTTGCTAGAGTACTCTTTGATTCTGGAGCTTCTCATTCATTTATTGTTGCATCATTTGCTTGTGCATTGGAATTGGAAGTCGAGAGTATCAGTCCTCCGTTGTTTGTTGACACACCTATAAGAGGGAGGTCGCCGTTAGATCACATTTGCCAGGATTGTGAACTTATTATCCGAGATTGTCGTTTTACCTTTGATTTTATCGTGTTGAACATGTCGGGGTTCAATCTTATTTTGGGAATGGATTGGTTATCTACTTTTCATGCCACCATAGATTGTTTCAAGTGTCAAGTCCGCATTAGTCCACCTGGGGGTGCTTATTTTGAATTCTTCGGGGAGCGTCGGGAACCGATAGAACCATATTTGTGTGAGTCTAGGGAACAAGAGTTGATGTATGCCTTATTAGCGAGCTTGACCTCAGATGAAGACGTATCTGCGCGTGGGGAGTTACCTCTTGTCGTTTGTGATTTTCCGGACATGTTCCCAAAGGAGTTACCCGGTTTACCACCCGAAAGAGAAATTGAATTTTCTATTGATTTACTTCCTGGTACCGCTCCTATTTTCGTACCTCCTTATCGCTTCGCGCCTGCCGAGTTAAGAGAATTGAAGGTTCAGTTGCAAGAATTGGAGAATTTAGGGTTTATCCGTCCTAGTACGTCACCATGGGGAGCTCCGACCTTGTTTGCTCAAAAGAAGGATAGGTCGCTTCGCCTATGTATTGACTATCGTAAGTTGAACCGCGTTACCATTAAGAATAAGTACCCTATGCCTAGAATCGATGATTTGTTTGACCAACTTCGAGGCGCAACTTGTTTCTCTAAAATTGATTTGAGGTCCGGTTACAATCAGTTGAGAGTTTGGAGAGAAGACATTCCGAAGACCGTTTTTTGTACCCGATATGGCCACTATGAATTTGTGGTTATGCCCTTCGGATTGACGCATGCACCAGCGACCTTCATGGATTTGATGAACCGTATCTTTCGTGCTTATCTCAACCATTTCGTGGTTGTATTCCTAGATGATATTCTTATCTACTCGCTTCGGATGAGGAACACCAAATTTATCTTTCTATAGTTCTTGAACTTTTGAGAGAACACCGATTGTATGCTTAGCTTAACAAATGCGAGTTTTGGTTATCCGAAGTTAAGTTTTTGGCCCACGTTGTGTCGAAGGATGGGGTGTCCGTTGATCCGGGGAAGATAAAGTCCGTAATGAATTGGCAGCTATCGAAAAATGTATTTGAGATTCGTAGTTTCTTAGGCTTGGCTGGGTACTATCGTCGTTTTGTGCTTAACTTCTCTCGCCTAGTGGCTCCGTTGACTAAATTGACTCATAAGGGGACTCGTTTCATCTGGAGTGACGCGTGTGAGATGGCCTTTCAGGAATTGAAGAGAAGGTTGACTACCACACCGGTTTTGGTGGTGCCCGAATGGAGAATCGGTTATTCCGTGTATTACGACGCTTCGAAAAAGAGGTTGGGGTGTGTTTTGATGCATTTGGGACGAGTGGTGGCGTATGGATCGCGACAATTGAAAACTCACAAGCGAAATTACCCTACCCATGACTTAGAACTTGCGACCGTTGTTTTTGCTTTGAAGAATTGGCATCATTACCTTTACGGTGAGAGGTTTGAAGTCTTTTCTAATCACAAGAGTCTAAAGTACTTGTTTTCACAAAAAGAACTCAATGTACGTCAACGCCGTTGGATGGAACATTTAGAAGACTATGATTTTGAGTTGCAATATCATCCGGGAAAAGCGAATATGGTAGCGGACGCATTGAGTAGAAAATTGACACACGTAGTGAGTTTAGCTATTCACGATTGGAAGGCAATGAACGACTTAGGCTTGATGCGTTGCATTTTGAGGAAGTTCGAGATGGAGTCACCTTGTGTAACTTAACCGTTCAATCGACCTTATCGACTCAAGTGATTGAGACCCAACAACAAGATGAAGAAGCGGAAGAATTTCGCACCAAGTTTCTTAGTGAAAATGCTCGAGATGGGTGGATGATTCATGCCGATCAGGGTTTGCGATATCGAGGAAAATTGTTCGTACCCATTTCGTGTCGGGAGGAAATATTGAGAGAATTTTACCATTCACCGTTAGCCGTGCATCCGGGGGGAACGAAAATGTATCATGACCTGCGTAGACAGTTTTGGTGGTCGGGAATGAAGAGAGACGTCGTCGTCTTCGTATCCAAGTGTCTTACGTGCCAACAAGTCAAAGCCGAGCATCAACGACCCGCGGGGAAATTACAACCATTACCAGTGGCCGAGTAGAGGTGCGAGAACATGACCATGGATTTCGTTACCGGTTTACCGAGGTCGCTGAAGGGGCATGATGCCATTTGGGTGATAGTCGATCAATTGACCAAGTCAATGCACTTCTTATCTATTTAGATTACGGATTCGATTGATACGCTTAACCGTTTATACATTCGCGAGATTATTCGTCTTCATGGAATACCCGTTTCCATTGTGTTGGATCGAGATCCAAGGTTTACCGCACGCTTTTGGTAGAGTCTGCAAGCCGCTCTTGGCACCAATCTATTATTTAGCACCGCGTATCATCCTCAAACAGATAGACAATCCCAGAGAATGATTCAAATTTTAGAAGATATGCTTCGGGCTTGCGTTATGGATTTTTGGGGTAATTGGGAGGATCACCTACCGTTAGTTGAATTCGCATATAACAATAGTTACCAATCTAGTATCGAGATGGCACCGTATGAAGCTTTGTATGGGAGACCATGTCAATCACCCATGTGTTGGACCGAGTTGGGCGAGGCTACATTGGTTGGGCTAGAATTGATCCAAGAAACCTCCGAGAGTATGAAAGCGATTCATCAACGTCTTCTTGAAGCACAAAGGAGAACCACCGAGCAAGTCAAAGTGATTCGTCAACGGTTGTTAACCGCGCAAAGTAGACAAAGAGCTATGCCGACCGTCGTCGCCGACCGTTATCATTTGAAGTGGGAGATCACGTGTTCCTTAAGGTGTCGCCGCGTTGGGGACTATCTCATTTTGGGCAAAAAGGGCAAACTTTCACCGCATTTTATTGTGCCATTTGATATTATCGAGAAAATCAGGGAAGTGGCATATCGATTGGCTCTACCACGGAGGCTATCGGGCATTCATAATGTATTCCATGTGTCGATGTTGCGAAAGTACGAGCCGGATCCGTCACATGTTCTAGAGTGGTCCAAACTTGAGTTGGAAGCTGATGCATCCTATGGGGAGGAGCCGATACGTATCTTAGATTCGCGCGAACAAGTTTTGAGGGGTAAAACCATACCGTTAGTGCGAGTTCTTTGGAGTACTCTCGGGAAGGAGGAGTCGACGTGGGAAGAAGACGAAATAAGGGAGAAGTATCCGCATTTGTTTTCAAATTAACCAATGTGAGTTCTAAGTTTTAACTTTATGATTATTAGCTCGTTGTTTGGTTATATGAGTTATTGTATGAGCATAATTATTTGCTGCATCATCTTGATTGGCTTGAGTTGTAAATTTCGGGACGAAATTTCTTTAAGGAGGATAGACTATGGAGACCCAGAAATTTTGTTAATTATTGAAATGTTTGTAAAAAGGGCAAATTTCGAACGTATGGTTTATTTGATGGATATTTGATTTGAGTACCGAAGTGAAAGAAGTGAGATTTGAGGGTGTGTTGATGTAATATAAAGATATAGGAGTATAAATATGTGGGTGTGTGTGTGTAGAGAATCATTTTGATCCCCTCATTTTTTCTCTAGGAAAATTTCAAAATGGCACCTAAACTTTGCACCAAATGTCACAAAGATGTCTAAAATTAAGTTTATTTCTATTAAATACCTGCACTAACAAAATCCCCAAAATTTAGACACCTGAACTTAAGTTTATTTCAATTAAACACCTGTACTAACAAAATCCCAAAATTTAGACCCCCGCAGTTATATTTCATTCCAAAAATTGCTGACATGGCATCTCCAACCTATTTAAGTTGCCCCATTGCACTGTTTCCAATAGGGGACGATGAAGTTTGCCTATGGGTTTCGTTTGGGTGCATCGTCTCTTGTTGGAAACATGTGCAATGGGACAACTTAAATGGGTTGAAGATGCCATGTCAGCAATTTTTGGGATGAAATATAACGGCGGGGGTCTAAATTTGGGGATTTTGTTAGTACAGGTGTTTAATTGAAATAAACTTAAGTTCATGTGTCTAAATTTGGGAATTTTGTTAGTACAGGTGTTTAATTGAAATAAACTTAAGTTCAGGTGTCTCTATGACATTTGGTGCAAAGTTCAGGTGCCATTTTAAAAAAATTCCTTTTTCTCTCTCTCTCTCTCTCTCTCTCTCTCTCTCTATATATATATATATATATATATATATATCTCCACCGATCTCTCTCTCTTTTTTGCTCCTTTACTCAAAACTTCACTCAATCACTCAAGAAATCCAAGAACCAACCTCCCTCCGACCTTGCAATCTCATTCCTAAGCTTGAAAATCCTTGGGTTTCACCGGGTAAGGCTTGAATCGAAGTTTTGAGGTTCGAAGAAGCTAGGACTTGCTTAAATCTTGTAGATCTTGGTTATCGTCGCGAGGTAGGGATTTCTTTACCTCTTTTATGTGTTTATATGTTGATTTGAAGCAAGAATCGATAATTGATTGTCTCCCTTGGTTCATTCGAAAACTGTCAGAAATCTGTAGAAAATCACCCAAATCGCATAGGGATCGATCTCTAAACTTGGGAGATCGATCCCCCCTTTCATTTCTGGTCTAGCAAGCCCAGGGATCAATCCCTGGTGATGGGGGGATCGATCCCTCCCTTCTCTGGAATTTCTACTCGTCTTATGGGTTTCAGCCCAACTTCAAACAGCCATAACTTTCTCGTCTGATGTCGGATTCATGCAAACTTTATATTGATTCGAAGGTCTTGAAGTTATCTTTTCATTGCCACAAAAATAACCTAAAGACTATAAGTACCAAAAAAAAAAAAGTTATGACTGTTAGAGTGGGGGTGTGTCGGTCTCCCAACATCCATTGGCTACTCTTATTATCCTTGTTTTGTCATTATGACTTTCTATGATTAGTAGATGTTATTTTTGACCCATTGGCCTTCCGTTAGTAAGGAATGAATAATAGCTTACTTGGTTAAAATGTCAATAAGATGCAACTTGTGAATGAATGATTGTTTGTGAACGTTTGTGGTATATTGTGATATTGTTGCCATCTTATGACATACTTTATGAATGAATGTGGATTTTGAAAAGCTTTAACTTGTATGTTGAGTGAGGAAATAGTTGTTTGGGTCGGCGGTCGATTTAGGAAGTCTCGTAACGCAAGGGATGGTAATACGAAGACTTAAATGGTCTCATAACGCATGAGGTGGTAATACGGAGATCCTAGATGTTGGTGCACACCGTAACGCTAAGGGTGGTAATACAGTGACTATTGTAGTGCTATATGGTAACGCAAGGGGAAATACCGATGGTGGAGATTAGTGATAGAGAGTCGTGTTGAACCGTAGAGTTGCTCAAGTCTAATGAACAATGTGGTTAATTGGTGATAGTGCAAGTCTTAAAATGGTTGTTATGAATGATTGGCATCCCCTTGAATTGATTCCTATCTATCGATTGAGTTATACCTTTATGTCTTCATCTCTCTGCACTCGTCTTCATGTTTGCACATAGAATTGGTAAAGATTTTCCTATTGGGCTTGTAGCTCAACCTAATCTTTCTTTTCAGGTTCAAATGCTAGTTAGTAGCTCGCATGCAATGTATGCTTGGAAGTGTAAGACTTTTTGGAAGCTACTTATACTGAGTTACTTAATCATCTTTGTAGTTGACTTTCTTTTGATAAAAATGGGTTTGTAACTATTCATTTAAGAATTTCCTTTTGACTAAACAGTTTGTTACTTAACAACTTGTTCGTACTTGTTTTAAGCTTATTTAGGCCAGAGTGCCAATGTTGTATTTTCTTAAAATTGGGGACTTGTTTGTAAAATTAAACAAGTGGGGACTCTTTTGGGATATTACTAATGATATGCGATGACCTTTTATTGAAACGGAATATTTATTTATGTTGAAAATCGAGAGCGTGACAGATGGTGATCGGACAGCCGAACCTCAAGAGAAAAATGTCAAAGGTGAACAAGTTCAAATCGACTGAGGTGGAAGGACAAATGTAGGCACCGAGGCCTGGTCGATCGACTGTCGTTGATGAAGATTTTTAACTTTTGAGGAATTTCTTTTAAGTCTTTTTGCATTCCAAGTACTTTAAACTTTGTTTTGGATTGGATGGCTCCGAACATCAGGAGTTTGTCATGCCAGATGTAATAGTTTGAAGGGGGACGACATCAAACGCTTTACCACACCGAGCCTCCTTGTTAGGATTTTCTGAATGCTCTATTTATCCTCAAAGCCTTAGAAAATTTCAATTGTGTTGGTTTGTTTGAATGGTTAAATATTTCTTCATGCCTTAGAAATATTTTCACAATTTGGCCGAAGGTCAAGAAGTCTTGGCTTGTTTCTATGTTTTTTGCTATTTACTCATAATAGCCCCTATGTTGGTATAAGGCTTGGCTCAAGTGCCAGCCTTATGCCAAGGTAAAATGCTAAGTAAATGTTTTAATTGGTCAATTTGTTCAAGTCAAAATATGAACGTGGCCGAACCAAGAACAAACTTAAAAGTTTGTGGATCGTGTTGTGGCTGGACGTCAAGTCGTCCGAGCCACGATGTGTTATGTGGACAATGAATCCGAATGTAGTTGTAATGGCCAGAAGGCCAAGCTAAGTGATCGAAGTCAAATAATTCAATCTAATAAGAAAGAACATTAATGCTACGGAAAGAGGTGGGACTTCTCATTAAGTAATAAGTTGACCGAAATCGGTATAAAATTTTGCTAAGCAAGAACTGATAGTGGCCGAGATAGACTCAAACCGGGTTGAAACTTCAAAGGTATGCTTTCCTGAGGTTTATAGCATTCCAGGGGTTCTCAATCTGCCATCCGTCTTTATCTTCCAACTTGTACGAGCCATTGCCTACCTCCTTGACCACCCTATAGGGACCTTCCCAATTGGGTTTGAATTTTGTTTTCTGACTGGCTTAGACAACCTTCCTCTAGACCCAGTCATCAATCCTGAACATTTTGAGCCGTACATTCCAATCGTAGCCCCGAGCAACCTCCTGCTGATAGCTGGCTAGCTTGAGTTGGGCATCGTCCCTCTTTTCTTCGGCGAGGACAAGCTCGGTAGCCACCACTTCATCATTAGTTTGTGGATCAAATGTTTCAGTACGTAGGGTTGGGAACCTGAATTCAAGTGGAATAACAGACCCATGCCAAAGGCCATTGCAAAGGGAGTTTGGCTAGTAGAGCGTCTTGGGGTGGAGCGGTAAGCCTAGAGAACCCGAGGCAGTTCCTCGGCCCATCTTCCTCGTTTGGAATCAAGCCGACACTTGATACCGGCACATACTGTCTTGTTTGTGGCTTCCGCCTGGCCGTTGCCCTGGGGGTAGGATGGGGTGGAATTAAAAAATCAAATTCCGAACTCAGCACAAAGTCCGGTTAGCTCTTTGCCGACAAATTGGGAGCCATTGTCCGAAACAATTGCATAAGGTACTCCGAACCTCGTTACGATGTTCCTCCAAACGAATCGCTGAACGTCTGCTTCAATCGTAGTGACGAGGGGCTCGGCCTCAACCCATTTTTAGAAATAATCAGTTGCGGTTATCAAAAACTTGAAACCCCCGGGGGCAGTGGGTAGTTTGCCAACTATATCTAAGCCCCATTGAGCAAAAGTCCAAGGACTAGTGATTGGTTTGAGTGCTTAAGCAGGCTACTTTGGAATAGGAGAAAAAATTTGGCAAGGCTTGCACTTCTTGACCACTTCTTCACAATCCTTTTTCATTCCCTTCCAAAAGTAGCCCTGGCTTAGAGCTCGTTGACATAAGGAACAACCACCAGGATGACAACCACAGCTTCCAGAGTGAAGCTCGGTCGAAATTGTAGGGACCTCGATGAGATGGATGACTCGAAGATAAAGCTCTGTAAAGCTTTTCCTGTTGAGTTGGTCGTTCTTAGAGATCCAATAGTGGGCTGCGTTGCTTCATACACGGTGGGCCTCTTTTTTATCCGAGGGGAGCGTCTCATTCTTGATAAAGGCGACTATCTTATCCATCCAGCTTGGGCCGAGGGTGATGCTGAGGATTTCTTTTGGAGCTTCAAAGCTTGGCTCATAAATTTCATCGAGACTTATGTTTCAATATTCCGAGGCCTTGCTTGCCGAAGCTAGACTTGCGAGAGCATCGGCGTGGGCATTGTTTTCACGATTAATTTGCTCTATTTGGAATCCCTTGAACTATCGAATCAATTATAGAGATATTGCCTAGTATTTGAGCATGCGAGGGTCCCGAGATTCATAATCTCCCGTCACTTGGTTAACGATCAATTGAGAGTCATAAAAGACGTACAGGTCTTCAACTTGTAGACGTGCGGCTGCTCGGAGTCCAGCGAGTAGTGCTTCGTACTCATCCTCATTGTTTGTGGCCGGGAAGTTATTGTGATAGCACTCTCGTGGAGCACACCACATGGGGTTAAAAGGACGACCCCTGCTCATGCACCGTTGTTTGATGCTCCATCAACATGTAGCTTCCCGATGTCTCCATTGAATAGGTTCCATGTTTCCCGGGCCTTGTGCTGCTCCAGCATCCTATAGTCAAGCCGAACCAAAACTTCTTCGTTAGGACTTCCAGGGGTGAACTCGACAATAAAGTCTGCTAGTACCTAGGCCTTGATTGTGATCCGAGGTTCAAAATGAATATCAAAGTTTACCAATTCAACTGCCCATTGAGAGACTCAGTTTGATAGATCGGCCTTCCTTAGGAGATTCTTTAGTGGGAACTCTGTGAGGACAATAATGGGATGCTCCTGAAAGTAAGGGAGTCGTTTTCAAGCCGTTGTGACCAATGCAAGAAGAAACTTCTCCAAAGGTAAATATCTTGTTTGAGCTCGGAGTAACATTCGACTAGTGAACTAAATGGGCTGGTCCTCGGGGCTTCCCATCTGACAAGTGCCAAGCTAACAGCATGTGGAGAAACAGCCAAATAGAGGTACAGTGTTTCAAAGGGCTTTGGTTTGACAAGGAGCGGAGCCGAACCCAGATAAGATTTCAGCTCGGTGAGGGCTGCGTCGCATTCTTCTGTCCATTTGAAACTTCGTCGGCTTTGCTTCTTCAAGGTTTGGAAGAAAATATGGCATTTATCCGATGAGCGGCTAATGAACCTATTAAGTGCTGCAGCCATTCCTGTCAGTTTCTGAATTTCCCGAGGAGTCGATGGTGCCTTTAACTGCTGAATGGCCGAAATTTGATTCGGATCTGCTTCGATGCCCCACCGAGTGACAAGGTAATCGAGAAATTTTCCTGAGCCGACGCCAAAAGCACATTTCTTGGCATTGAGTCGTAACTTGAACTTCTTCAGTATTGCAAAAACTTCGGCAAGATGGGCAAGGTGATTTTTGGCTTTTAGACTCTTGACGACCATGTCGTCAATATAGGCCTCCATGATTTCACCAATGAGTAGGCCGAACAAAAGATAGACCATCCTTTGAAAAGTGGCTCCAGTATTCTTGAGACCGAACGGCATAACAAGATAGTAAAAAAGACCTCTCGGGGTGATGAAAGCTATTTTTTCCATGTCGTTTGGATCCATGACGATTTGGTGATAGCCTCGGTAAGCATCCATGAAACTGAGTCAAGCATGACCTGCTGTTGCATCGACCAACTGATCAATCTTTGGGAGGGGGAGGCAGTCTTTTGGACAAGTGTCATTTAAATTGGTGTAGTCCACACAGACCTTCCATTTTCCATTTTTCTTCTTTACCATCACAGGGTTTACAAGCCAAATGGGGTATTGCACTTCTTTAATAGCACCCACTTTGAGGAGCTTGTCCACTTCTTCGTTTACCGCTTCGGCATGAATGGCTGCCGATCATTGAGGCTTTTGAATCACCAGTTTCACAGACTTAGAAACATTGAGTGAGTGCTGAATGAACTTTGGGTCGATATCTGGCATGTCGTACGGCGTCCAGGCGAAGACTTTGATGTTATTTTTCAAGAATTGAACCGTTTCTTCGCACTCGTCTTCCCGCAAACCTGAACTGAGCATGAAATAACGTGATGCATCTTCATTGATTGGGATTTTTACTAGATCTTCGACTGACTTTTGCTCGGCTGGAGACCCGACATCGTCGAGGACCGGCTTGTCCTGGACTTCAACCCAATGTACTCGCCTAGAACTTGGAGTCTTTCCGATGGCTGAAACATAGCATTGTTTGGCCTGTAACTGGTCCCCTAATAGATCTTCCTGTCGGCCATGTGCGCTGATGTATCGAACCACCTGGTGGTAGGTTGAGGCGATGACTTTTAGAGAATGGAGCCAGTTTCGGCCAAGGATTGCATTGTAGGGGCTCGGGGCGTCAACAACGACGAACTCCATGTTAAAGACGATCGAGCCTGTGACAACGGGAAGAGTAATCCTACCGAGTGGCTAGACAGGAGTTCCACTGAATCCAATTCAGGGGACCTCGACTGGGAGAAGGGATGACTCTAAGATTTTAAGCTCCTTAAAAAGGGATAAGTACATCACTTCTGCCGAGCTTCCTTGGTCAACAAGCACCCTTTTGACTAAGTGTGTCAAAATTTGTACTGTGACCACCAGAGCGTCGTTATAGGGTGTTTGAATGCATTGGACATCTCGATCAGTGAACGTGATTGACCAGGGACGCTCGAGCGTCTTCAGCCGTTTAGAAGCACTGCCAACAGAAAAAATTTGGGTAAATTTCTGAGCCTTGTCAAGTTCTGTACGAAGCTGTTGTGTTGCTTCCTTCGTTACTAGTCCATGGATAACGTTGATGACTCCAACTGGTCGAGGAATAGGGTTTTGCCCACCAGCATTTGGTTGTCTCCTCGACGTTTTGGTCCAGTCGATATGGTCATCAAGGAGCCCCTGGGTAACCAGGTTCTCCAATAAGGCTTTGTACGAAGCACAAGCCATGGTATAATGCCCAAGCTCGTTATGGTACGAGCATCTCTTCCGACTGTTATCATTGCCGACTTCGATGTTAAGTTTTGGTGGGTTCGGCCAAACAGAGAAGGGCTCTCGCTCCAAGGTGCGAAGGAGAAAATAGATTAGTTCCTTGAATACTGTTGTCTCAGTTATATAGTCGTGAGCCTTTGTAGTCTTCTTATTTACCACCTTAAGTGTATTAACTTGCTTCTTCGGCTGAGATGCAACCACAGGCTTAGGAGCTAGGATTTAAGGAGTGGGGATATGAAGGCATTGGGGTATGCTGGGAGTTTGTCCCCCTTGGAGTTCTCACTCGGCAAGGAACTCTTCGTAGGAACAAAATTGTTCGACCGTCCTCATTAGCTCGTTCATTCCATGAGGTGCCCAAATTGCCAACTCGTCCAGAATTTTGCTTCCTATTTCCAGTCCATTCTTGAAGTTTCTTGCTACCCAATACTAATCAATGCCAGGTATCTCATTAAACAACTGCCAGTATCACTCGACATACTTCCGAAGCATCTCTCCTGGTCTTTTCTTCATCTGGGCTAAGGCATCCTCTTCCTTTGCCTGCTTGTTACTTATGATGAATCGATAGTTAAAGGCTCGCTCAAGCTCTTTAAAACTATGGATCGACCTTGCTTCAAGCTAATTGAACCACAGCAAACTGAGGCAGCCTAGACTGGAGGAAAAAGCCTTACATATGATGGCATCATCGTCGGTTACGCAGGAAATGGTACTGCGGTAACTGATGAGGTGGGTGTAAGCCTCGGTCGTGCTAGGATCAAACTTCTGAAACTTCGGGAGGTGTACTCTAGCCTTCGGCAGAGTTGCTTGAATCTTTGCCGAGAAAGGAGACTCGGACAACTTTTTTAACTGGTACTCGTGGGTTGGCCGAGGAGGACGTCCGTCTCGATTGCTCCAAAATTTTTTAGAGGCTCGGTACTCCTTCTCTTTCTCTGTCATCTCCTCTAGCCGAGACTGTGATGCCCTTTCTCTCTTCTCGATGGGAGCTCTTTGCCGATCCTCTTCTGGAAGGTTTTCAGTATATTAGACTCTTCGATGGCTCAGATGATCGTCATGCCGAACGACCACACTTACGCTTTTCTCTCGAGGAGGTTTCCGAGTGTTTCTGGAGTCTATCGTTCGTCCGGCGTAGGTTTTCTCTCGAGGGACATCATCATGTTCCACGTGGTAGCCTTAAGGATCTTTGTCGTTCCTTCGGGGTGTTTGGCTCTTTCGCCGTCCAGATTCGTAAGGAATTAAAGCTTGATCATTGTCTTGAAATTCTACCATATCATAACTTTTGGAGCCCTAAGGGTGTTCGTCCCTAGCTGATGAGTTTGAATACACAGTGTGGGGGCTTCCTTCTCATCTTGTTCCTCCGCCTCTGTGTCCCACACTATTGTCGAGACGCTGATGAACCGAGGAACCTTGCTGCTTAAAGCAAGCATTGTCCCCGACTCGGTTGTCCGTCAATAATGGGTCCAAGCGGTCTGAATTGAGATTCGATGCGGATCTCTACCCTCAACCAAGGGGGGGCGGTGGTGGTAGGTTTCCTCGCCGGCGCCGTCCCTGAGAACCAGAGTGGGAGGCCGCCGAGCGCTCGTTGGCCTTGATTCTTGTGATATCCATCTTTAGAATGGCAATGTCTGCGTTTGTTTGCTCATGCTGCTGTTCAAGGATCTGGACATAAGCAAGAGCATCCTCACTCAATCCAACTGGACGCTAAGCGGTGGTGCTAACGCGAGAGGGAGTAAATCCAGGAGGGTGAGACAGGGAGGCGGTGTTCAAGCCAGTTTCAAAAATAATTTGCAAGGAAAGGTTGAGGGATGGGAATGGAGGTGGTACTCCGCCCATTTCGGAGAGTGGGATTCTAGTAGAGATGTGGTGGAGAGGTGTTTAAAGAACAAAAGAAGATGGGAATAATGACACGGATCTGAAGAAAAAGGATTCACGTCGGGTCACCAAATTGTGGGGCTGCATTCAAGATGATTCGCTCCTTTGGATCTGAGGTTTGAGATATGCTCTTGGCCTTCTCCTCACCCTGCAAAATAAAGCACGACTACAGACCACACCGGAGGCTCCTCGGAATGGCCCTCCGGTGCAAGAATCAGTATACTTGCAGAGAGAGAAATGAAGAACCAAGAATTAGGGTTTCAGGGTTGTCTTGTACGTACCTTTTCTAGGAAGGCATAATGGGATATTTATAGAGAGCCCCTAGCTTGGTCTCCAAGATTGCACCAACGCTCAACACGCGTCAGCTGATGTCACATTTGCGTCACATTTAGGGTTTTGTAACCGTTTGTAGGATGAGCTGGCACCTTCACATGACCCTATCCTTATCTTGATAATCGCTCGGATTACGTCACGAACGTCACCACAGCCAAGGTTGTTGTTCCCATGCGGATGAGCTAGAGTGATGGCCACGCTCGTTCGGGTCCAAGTGTGGTGTGCGACCGTCAGAGGGTCTCTAACCGAACATGTATCCCGTCCGTAAGGGTAAAATGACTTGGACTAAATTGGTCCACTGGATCACGTTCGGGATGGCACGAGCCATTTCGCTCGGCCTGCTACAGTGTGTGATTGGGTATGTGAATAGGCTATTGAAGAGGCTAACCCAATAGCTCCTTTGGCCCAACTTTTTCGTGACAGAAGTCAATTCCTAAAAAGCAATCTAATCAGCGTACGGAAGCTCATATTGGTCAGTTCCTAAAGAGCAATCTAATCAGTGTACTCTGTAAGCCAACTCAGGTCTCGTTCGGTTAAATAAGTCAATTGGCTCTCTTTTTTTGTTCTTATTCAAATTTTTTTCGTATTTGTTTGTTTTTCGTCAATTTTTTGGAGATTATTGCATCGTCATGATGAGAGAAATCTAAAAAGTAAAAAATAATGATCGAAATCTATTTTTTTAAATAAAGACGAAAAAATTGGATTACTAGCTTATTTTTGCCTTTATTCAAAAAAATTAAGTTTCGGATCGTAATTTTTTTATTTTTTAGATTTTTCTTGTCATGACGATGCAATAATCTTCAAAAAATTGACGAAAAATTAACAAATACAAAAAAATTTAAATAAAGACAAAATAATAAGTCAATTAACTTATTTAACCGAACGGGACTTCAATAAAGATTCAAAAAAGCCCCTATCCGAACCCCAATACTCTTTTAGTGGAGTAGTATTTATTTTATGAATGCTTCAACGTTGTTTTGCATGATTTCTAGAAGTTTCCCGTAACGTAATTCGGCTGACTGATCATTGTCAACTACGGTTTTACGTGCATTTTTAACAGCTTATATCTCTCGACGTATATTGCCAAAAATATGTAATATGAATCTTATTTGATAGATCTCAATTTTTTCTATAAGACATTGATTTCAAAAACATTAGACATAATATATGTCAAGAGATATAAGTCGTTGAAAATGCACACAAAACCGTAGTTAACAATTAAATAGGGACGGAGGCAGTAGCAGTTTTGGAATAAGAAAAATTCTAAAATCAACCCAATGGACTGACATTAATAAGTGTGTGAATATGTATTAAATGGTGTAAAATGTACATAAAAATATGTGTTTTCCGTATCTTCTAGTGTACTTATTTTCAGTCCACTGGACTGGACTGACAATAGCAAGACCGCTGTTTTACTTGTCTTTAAATCTTTTCGTCTAATTTTGTTTGTTCACTTTTTGACTTTTCCTTATTCCAAATTGTTTGTTCATTTTGATAAGTTCAAGAATAAATTCATATGAAAATACCCATTAACCTTATCTCTTGATTTGATATTACATTTTGAATTGGAGCACATTTTTGGAAAGCTCAAGTTTAACAATCATATTCCTTCCCCAAATTGAACAGACAAGAATACATAAAAAAATATTTTTTGTGGGCTTGTTCCTTGGTCACGCCCAAACGGAATGTGTGGGCTCGGTCCAACCTATCTGTGCTACTCATTCAACCCGTTTAACCGTTTGGACTTAGCCCATTAGGGAAACTGGGTTCGGCCCACCACTATAGCCCATCAACTTCTCGCTCAGCCTGCACTAGGCGCAAGGACTTCAAAACCGAACCGCCCTCAAAGTAGAAACCGGACCGATTTCATCTGGCCATCCACATGTTTCCTCGTGATTAGCATCTTGACAAGACATCACCTCAGTGACCTGACCGGCTTGCAGCTATACCACGTGTCGCCTCCTCGTTGGTCCATACCACCACCACCTCTTCGTTTCCAGCATTAACTTTCAAAATGGGCAAATTTCACTGACCTCCCATGAGGTTTCTGACACGAACAGAAACCTCCCCTGAGGTTTCTGAAATGACACTGCCCTCCCCTCCTTTACCCGACAATATCAAGGGACCCCCCTGCCGTTACCTTTCCGTTAGAAAATGGATGGAAAAGGTGATGTCGTACTATACTTTTTACAATACCTATACTACTCTCACCAGACTCTTTACCCCTCTTATTTATAAAATATAAAATACAAACATCTCTACACTTTGTGCTCATTTCACTTTGAGATTTTGTCCTTATTTAAAAGGATTCATATTTGTTAATTTTCTGTCAAACTCTTGTGAATTATTGGTTCGTCTTGATAAGAGGAATTGAAAAAAGTAAAAAATTAAGACTTTTACCAAATATTTTGAGAAATTCAATATTTTGGGTAAAAGTAATAAATTTATACTCTTTTGATTCCTCTCGTTGAGACAAACCAATAATCCATAAAAATTTAACGCAAAACTAGCGAATACGAAAAAAATTCAAATATGAACAAAAATCAAAAAGCCTAAAAATCCCACAAACAAGCCTGCATGAAAAAATTGAATATGAACAAAAACTAAAAAGCCTAAAAATCCCACAAACAAACCCAATTTTTTTTTTTTTCGTGCGGGCTTGTTTGTGGGGTTTTTTAGACTTTTTGGTTTTTGTTCATATTTGAATTCTTTTCGTCTTTGCTAGTTTTGCGTTAAATTTTTGTGGATTATTGGTTTGTCTCAACGAGAGGAATTAAAAGAGTATAAATTTATTATTTTTACCCAAAATATTGAATTTCTCAAAATATTTGGTAAAAGTCTTAATTTTTTACTTTTTTCAATTCCTCTTATCAAGATGAACCAATAATTCACAAGAGTTTGACAGAAAATTAACAAATATGAATCCTTTTAAATAAGGACAAAATCTCAAAGTGAAATGAGCACAAAGTGTAGAGATGTTTGTATTTTATATTTTATAAATGAGAGGGGTAAAGAGTCTGGTGAGAGTAGTATAGGTATTGTAAAAAGTATAATACGACATCACCTTTTCCATCCATTTTCTAACGGAAAGGTAACGACAGGGGGGTCCCTTGATATTGTCGGGTAAAGGAGGGGAGGGCAGTGTCATTTCAGAAACCTCAGGGGAGGTTTCTGTTCGTGTCAGAAACCTCAGGGGAGGTCAGTGAAATTTGCCCTTTCAAAATCCAATCCTATATGTAGGTTGGTAAGAACATGGCAAAAGAATTTAGAAACCTTCTTAAAAAATTAGGTTCTGTTCTAAAAAATTTCTTAAAAAATTAATAATTTATTTTTATATTTTTAAATTTAAAAATAATATAAACGAAAAATAATTTTTTAATTTTTTTTACATCATATAAAAGATCTCGATAAGATCTTTCAAATAAGATTCATATTGCATATTTTTATATTTCAATAAGCCAATAATTTTTGAATTTAAAATTATTTTCTTAAAAAATAAGAATTTTTTTTTTGCGTTCTGAAGCAGAACCTTAGGATCCTTATTGAGTGGTGGTGACATAATCTCCCTTTGATGAGGTGGGAGAACCCCAATTAAAGTAAGGTGTACCCTGCAAGTGTGCGTTGTGTCTATGTACAAGCATTTGTACATGTAATAAAGTTTGTATTTCTTTCGCTGCGTGTGTGCTCAATATTAATGTTCCCCCACATCTTGGGCAAGCCGTTGTCAAACTAACCTGTGCACCTTTTTAAAGTCATTTTTTCATTAATTGAACAACTTCCCAAGTTTCCATTAAACCAGCCAACCTTCATGAAAATGACTCTTGCCTCCAAATCTAAAGACAAGGAACTTTTTTGAAAATCCAAAAGAGACCACAGTTTCCTTTTCTCCTCTCTCTTCCTTTAGAGCTCTGTTTGGTTCACGTACTTTGCGGATGAGTTTGTGAAAGTAATTAAAAAGGTAAATGGGAAGAATGAACAAATAATAATCAAGTGATGAAGCTAACTTCGTAGTTTATTCCTCATGGCCTCTTCTTTTTTTTTTTCCTTCCTTCCTAGTACCTTTACAAATTTCATTATCTATGTTAGAATAAATAGATTGGAGTATAATAAATAAGATCGTGATCTTGAAATTGTGATTTGATTGTAATTAGAATGATTTTCTTCCTTAGTTAATTAGAATGATTTCACTCCATAGTTAGACTCCTCCTATATAAATAGAGGGCTCATTGTAAGGTTTCACATATTGAATTCATTAAAACTTCTCTTCATATTTTACAATCCAAATACAATCCCAAGCAATGTTAGCATCTCCAAGTCTCTGCAATACCAAAGGAGTTGTTCTACATACCGAAAATTAAACTTTAACAATTCGTCCAGAAACTCAGTTTGACTCACACATTCATCGCATGGAGTCCAGCTGCATCGAACGGCTCCGTAGCATTGCTCTTTTGAGCTTAATTACGTGTATATTGACTGAGATACTCCAATTAGAGCCCCACCAAACAAAAGAAAAAGGCCTCTGAGGGTGTCATGTGCTTGATACTGTTAAACCAGTTAGAATTACAGTGCATGACTACCACCGCCTGCTCAACCAAAATAGTAGTACTGATCTAGTAACGTGGCTCACATGCACGACATTTCAGGGACCACCTGCAAACACTGTGTACCAACTTTAGTGGGATGAAAAGCTTTCACCCATCTTTTCTCTGAAAGTTCTCCATCTGTTGGTCCAGAAATTCTGTGGTGGGTGGTGTTTCACGGGGGGACCAACTGTGCCAAAAATAGGAATTCATATCATATATACTCAGATAATTCTATAATCGTGTTCCAGTGCATTTCAAACCGTTCGATAGGGTGAAAATCTTTTTCATAAGATTCTCGCCTGGTCTAACGGCAAAAAATACTCCGAGAAAGGGTATAGAAAAATTTGGGTACAAAGGATTTGAGGGGCAAATGTAGTACCAAAAAGAGAAATAAAAGGAAGAGCTGAGGAGACAAGAAGGGCCATATATATAGCAAGGTTTCTTAAACCTGGGCAACATTTATCCACTCACAAAACCCCAAACACTAGATTAGTGCATTTCTTGCCATCATAACAAGTATACATTCATACAGGCTGATAATTCATAAGCAGAAAACACACTACAACCCACAAGCAAGGTATTCACAAACTCCAATTCTAATAACCTTTCACCGTGTTTCTTTAGTACTACAGCTAGTAGTCTACCACTTTTCAATCCAAAAGAACAAGAACCAACCATTGTAATTTACTTCAGCTGTCTCTTGAGCAAGCTCCAAAAAAAAAACTGAGCAACCCCCATTTTCTTCATGTACCCCTTTCGGTGATTGAAGACCGCCAAAAGATTTAAACTTCAAAAAGTAATCAAACCTCACTGTTCAGATTTGAGATCCGACTCCAAGCTTACAATGGTTCCTTCACCTTCTAATGATGACAACGGAAGCTTGCACCCTGGACGCATCTTCTTCACTTCCTCACTGCTATATATGAAGATCTTCTTAACCATCTTACAGAACTCTCTGAAACGAAATTTAAAAACAAAAACTAAATCAAAATAAGAAACTTGGCGTATTTAAAGAGAATTGAGAAAAGTTAAAATTTCATGCTACTCACGGCCATGGATCATCACCCACGAGCATCATATCACCCTCATCATCAGTGTAAACAACTTCCCATTTATTTCTCAGGTGAAGCTCCCCTTTAATCTCAAACATCTTTTCCAGCTCATCAATTAGCAGACCATACCCTTCCAAAGCAGTCAAGTCAACAGCACGACCGACAGCAACCCCTTGCATATGAACCTGGCATATATAACAAGTTACCAACAAACATAGTTTAGTGGACTCACGATTTATACACTACAAATCACCTGAAGCCAACAAGAAGCTTTGTTTCACCTTTGTACGTGTTCTTGTAGAATTAGTGCAAGCCTGCTTGCTCTGTACCTCTTTCGTTAATCCCTCCGATTGAACTTGCTTTTGTTCCTTTGTGGGTGTCAAAAGGTCTTGATTTTGAGGTGTCTCCGCTTCAGAAACCAAAACTGGTAAGGTACCTTTGGCACCACTAGGCGCAGCATTTGGGCATGGCAGTTCCTTCTCTAGATGAGCAGGACTGTTAGAGTAATTTTTCAGATCAATACCAAATAACCGACAACCAGTAGAAATAGTCTCATATTTTCCCCCCATCTCCACCTGACCTGGTGTTGCATTAATGAAATGAGAGGCATAATTGGAAATAGATCGAGGGGCTGCTGCATTTTTGTTGTCGCCCATTGTGTTGCCATGCAGATTTAGAGAACCATTCCCGAGTGGAGAAGGAGGCCAGATTCCATCTGCCCATGCCCTTGAGCTACAGCAGCTATTGTTATTAGCGTAACTGTTATGGAGATCTTTCTGATTTGGAGTCCAGACAGCTTGGCTTTCGTTACTTTGGACATCAGTCATACTACTACCTAAGTGGCTGAATTCTACTGATGTTGCTGGTCTAGGATACCAGAAAGCAGAAGCAACTGAACTGGTAGTATTTTCTACAGTTACAAATGCAAACAAAGAAATACTCAAACTCAGCATTGGTTTACAGTAAAGAAAACCTAGGTAACAGCTGGCGTAACATACCTGCAGCAGGAAGATCAATGGGTCGGGGCCTCTTGCTCTTCACTGCTGGTGGCGGAGAGAGGTTTACTGGAGCAGAAGCTACGAAGGGTTCTATCTCCCATGGTGAAACCCTCTCTGGCCTTGGTATGGTTGCAGGTTCATCCCACTGGACCTAAACAAAGACATAATAAGGGAAAACAAGTATTAAAAATAAGGAATAAACTAGTTAAGAATCGAAGAAGTTAATCACTACTATTTTGCACCTTCAATGACCGCCACTTAGAGTCTGGCCACTGTCGCGAAATATCCTCAACCCCAATTATAGTGCCCATGAACCTGACCATAAAGGATGGAGCAGGATTTACAAACTAAGAAGCCAACCCTTCCTATAATCTCTCGTCAAAACATGAAGGGAATAATATGAATACCTTCTCTCAGGAGATTCTTCGCCTTCGAATCTCATCTTGAACCGCTTGCCAACTGAGAACCCATTTTTGACAGCCTCAAGATATTTGTTCAACCCAATGATAAATTGGCTAGTCCTGGTCAGTGGCATCAAGCATAAGAAGAGAAATGCTACAACATATTGGGCAAATTGACAACCATAAAGAACAAATGGTACAGAGCGAGAGAGGAAGACATTAAACCTTGGTTTGTAGTATACAAGAAAGAGGGTTTGTGTAGTAATGGCATGGGATGCAGTGGCAAGCACTCCTAGATGCATGCTCTGGCTGGATATCACAGATGGTGGCATAGGGCTCTGTTGTCGAGCAAGTCGCCGAACACCAACTCGCAGTTCTCCATTATCACCTCTGCATCATAGTTGGCCGTTGATGAATTAAAATAAATTATAAAACATAAATAAAGCTACCCCAATGCAGTCATGCCCTAACCTAAACAGTACTCCAACAAGAGGGGGAAAATCAAAAATCAAGTACCTCAAGAAAACAAAAGCATCTCCCGCGAGTAATCTCTTGGAAGTCACAAATGTACTCCAGCCAGTTGTAAGCAAATGTCTCCGGGGTTGACCTGATCATCATCAGTTCATGCAAAGGGAGAGATATACAGATTCGCATCTCAGTGCACTATCTATGGTGAATACATGAATCAAACAAATGAAGGCACAAGGTAGACTGCAAGAAGGTGCTGCTTACCTCTGAATATATGTTTAAATCGCCACTCAAACCCATGAAGATCTTTGGCAACCAAATCCTGAGTTGGGGTTTGCTGGTTCATGTCCTGAACAATATGAAAGAGCAATACCAAGGTGAGAATATATGAAATGGTTGGTCGCTTGTCTAATTTACGGAACCAGTAGTTATTCATAGTAGGGGATATATCATATATATAACCAAAACCATCATAACAGCACTCATAACAAACAATTTTCCATTTAATTTTCGGATTCCCAATTTCTGGAACAGCTAACTAAATTAATAGTCAGCAATGAACATCAGAGAAATTACCAGTTGAGGTAGGCATTCATTTGCATGCTTCCGAAGAACAGAGAATCCTCCATGGGTGCTTGTATCAGATGCCGTTAGAATCTTACAGAACAAATGATTATTCTGTTTCGGATGCTCATCCGGGCACGGATCAGGACTTGTGGGTACAGTTTGCTAATAACATCGCCAAAAAGCATACACAAAAAAAGCACTTCTTCAAGAACCCAATTTCCCCAATATCAGAGGGCATAAAAAGAAATAATCAGTGTAACAATACAGCACTACTAATTTCTTACATCTGCTTCCGGGTGTAAAGTGATCTGTGCATAGACTTCATCTGTTTCTGGTTCTGCCTATTAGTTTGAATCAGGGAAATTACATTAAAGAAGGCAGAGACAACTTTCTAAAAACAAATTCGAAATTCATAGCTCAAGTACCATTAATAGTATGTTCACAACACGACAAAGGATCTTAGACGGAAGATTAAACTGTGGAATCTGTTGACTAAGTTCTTGATTTGTTGACGCCTGTAACTGCAACAGCAATAGTTTACAGCCCGGATCAGAAGAAAACCAAAGATAGAAAATGAATAGAGGGCGAGTTTTACGCAAGAACAAGACGAATTGATCCACACAAATCATCACACAACAAACAACACAAGATATATATGTTCTTTAGTGTGCCTAAGTTCTCTTATTTGGAGCCTCGGCCCTCGGCCTCGATTACAGCACCTTTGGATTTGGTGATTTCTTCAGAAAATCAAGGGTTATGCTTTCTCACCAAATCTCATCATTTCTTTTGTCAGAAATGCTGAGAAATAAAATCAGTCTTGCATTTACACACATTCCTCATCCTTTCTCACCTATTTATAGAAACACGGGGGTGAGATTCTTCTTCTTTTCTTTTCTTTTCTCACCGAACCCCTCAATCCGAAGGGTCTGTTACAAGAACTTCTACCATGACTCTCAGATTAGTAAACCCCACACGAGAGAGAGAGAGAGAGAGAGAGAGAGAGAGAGAGAGAGAGAGAAGAGAGAATCCAAACCTGTTCCATGTGACCTTGTGGGAAGTAGAAAACCCTCTCCCCATGCCTTGGCACATCAACCAGAGGGCCTGCACATGCCTTCCATAGCTCCGTGTACAGATCTTCACTCCCCAAACCAATTCATCAAAATTTATATTCCAAAAGAGGAAAAGAAAAACTATTAGCCTCGTTTCTCAGCAACGAAACAGCAGGTTTTAGCACCGGATTTTGGAGGGACAACCTTTTATTTCCCGAAATAATCCATGGAAATTTCAAAGCCATACATAAAAAATTAAAAACCAGAATAGCATCGAACTCTTCCTACCCTTTGGTAGCCGAAAAATTGCGGGAAAAACAGGAGGCAACAAATTCAGTTGCCAAGCGAGAGAGAGAAAATAAATTATAAAAATTATAAAAAAATGGATAAAGAGCCCTAAAATTACTTTTTTTTTTGCTTCCTTAACAGCCCAACAGCAGATTTTACGACCCCATTTTAGAGTGAACAAACTTCAATTCCTCAAAAACATCCCTTGGAAAATTTTCGAAAACAAAATCAGGAAAGAAAAAAAATTAGCTCCGCAATTTTTTCTCCTTCGAAAAATCTGCTGTTTTTCTTTGAAATCTAAGAAAAACAGCAGATTACAATTTCTCAGCAACCAAGCAGCAGGTTTAATCACCTCATTTTGACTACAAAACCAATTTAAATTGCCCCCAAAACAAAGCAAATCGATGATAGTGCCTTCACCTGTTGTGTGAGAAACTCCGAGATTATCCACTCCCGCCATCAAAACAACCCGAATCGAATCTCCCAGCAGAGAGAGAGAAAGCACGCGCTAGAGAGAGAGAGACGAATTAATAAGAAAGCTGCATATACCCCTGGGAGGAACTTCAACCCACCTCATTCATCAACTTCATCATCATCATTATCGTCTTCAATCCAAACAAACAGAACAGATGTGTTAAAAGGCCGTTACGGATTCCCCCTTAAAACACTCGAGCACGGCCTTTTGATTGCTGTAACAGTGATTATCTCTCTCACTCTCTCTCTCTCTCTCTCTAAAATGCAATAAGTAACTGATGACTTCCAATCGACTTCTCTTCCTCTTTCTCTCTCTTATCCGTTACAAAACCGCTCTCCGAACTTTGTCGCTCCTCGCCAACAAAACAGCCTTTATTCGGCAAAACACCGCTTTTTCCCCACTTCAACACAGACCCTTTATGAAGCCACCATCACCTGAATCGACGTTACCAAATCCCCTCAACCGCTTTTTTTTTTTCCTCTCTCTCTCTCCGTCTCTCTAAATGCTACTCCTCACCTACTTCCTATATATTTCTTGTATGTATCTCTCTCCTGAATTTCTCTCTCTCTATATAGGCGTCTATTTCTCTTCCCCCTCTCCCTCTCTCTCTAGAGTGGAAATTACCCGGGTTAGTTGGACACTACTTGGACTGGGACTGGGGTTGTGGAAAGGGAGCTGCTCGTTGAACTGGACCGTGCAATTTCCTGCAGGGGACAATTATAAAATCACAAACAAATACACAAAACACTTTTGATACAATAATTCTAGTGACACACTCAAATTCACACCTAAACACACACTCACACTCACATGAGTGATGGGCCCTATACATACACTGGAGTGTGTAGTGTGTGTGAGACCCACCACTCATGTGGTGTGATGGGTATGTGTTTGAGTGTGAGTTTGGGTGTGATATTAGCACCATTGCTTTCGATACAATAATTCTAGTGACACACTCAAATTCACACCCAATAATTTTACAACTACACATAAATATACAAACACACTCACATTATATGTGAGGTCCACATACACTGAATGTGTGTGAGAGAGAGAGAGAGAGAGAGTGTGTTTGTGTGGCGGGGGGGGTGTGTATGTGATGTGATGTCGTGAGGTTGTGTAATATTTACTACCTCCGTCCCAAATTGTTATTCATGTTTCTGTTTTGAGATTTTACAAAAAGTTGTCTATATCACATAATCAATAATGTTTTTTTTCATTTTGAAATTCTTTTTAAAAAAATTACTCCCTTCGTCTGTGTTTGTTAATCCACTTTCGATATTCTACCCACCTTTAAAAAATTGTACATTTCTTTTAATACAAATCTTTAAAAATATACAATATGGATCTTATTTGATAGATCTCGATTAGTTCTATTATATAAAATTTTTAAAAATTGTACATTTCTTTTAATACAAATATCTAAAAATATGCAATATGAATCTTATTTATAGATCTCGATTAGTTCCATTATACGAATTTTTAAAATTATGAAACTCATTAGAAAGTGAAAATATAGACAATTTAAAACATGGCACGAATATCAAAAATAGACTAACAAACACGAACGGAGTGAGTAATTGAGATTTAAAGCAAAATCCATATACACAACTTTTGAAACGTCTCAAAAAGAAAATAGACACAACATTTTGGGACGAAAGGAATATGTGTTTGTGTGTTCTTGTAGCAAAAATTGCCACACACACTAGTGGTCCATTGTGTGTGAGCCCACGTACACATGTGAGTGTGTTGTTTATTTATTTGTGTAAATTATTTATGATTATAGAATGATTGTTTCCTGCGTTGGAGTCAAGGACTATACATTAGTGGCTCATTTGTTTGAGGTTAAAATTTTGAATATGAGATGGAAATATAATGAAATGAGGTTAAATTAGGGATAAGATTGAAAGGGCATTATTACTTTAGAAAGGGATTAAAGTTTAGTTAGATTTGTTTTGTGATCGATTGATATGAGGGGTGCATAAACTGTTCTAGTTCACTGGGTGGTTAATAAGACAAGAAAAATATAGCTTTCAATACACTTTTAGCATCTTTTAAGACATTTTAACATATAGAAAATTGTATTTTTTGTCAATTTTTCTGCCTTATTGATAATCCATTAAGGTGTTTTTAGCATTTTCTTTTTGACGGATTCGGAGTTGGTCTGCACAGCACCGTGCTGCATGGTTCGGATGCCGTCCGTTCGGTAATTCAACGGTTCAAATCTCATCTTGGCAATGAACGGCTCAGATGCAATATGGGTGGAGATGAGATTTGAACCGTTAGATTTTCGAATGGACGGCATCCGTGCAACACTGTGTTGTGCAGCAGCTAAAGCTGTAAATGAGCTAGGTCATTCATGAACTATTTGACAAATGAGCTGAGCCTGATCCTTACAGTATTTAGCTTGGTTAGGTTCACGAACCTGTAGTTAAATATAATTAATAATTCTTTAGGAGTCTATATGCAAATATTAAAAATTTTAAAGTTATATATATAATTTAATACTTATTTTTCTTCTAAATTCTATACGACTGATGAGAGAGTTTGTGTTTGGTTGAATTTAATGAGCCGAGCTGAACCAAACCTGAGCCTTGACATGCTCAATTCGAGCCTAAATTCAGCTCGGCTCGGTTCGTTTGAGTTTAACGAGCCGAACCGAGCCAAACCTGAGCTGTGAAAAAAATTAACAAGTCGAACTCGAGCTAAGTTATTCAGATTCGAATTGAACTCAAGCTAGACTAGTACCTTAACGAACCCGAGCAGAACTTAACAAGTTTTGGCGTTTACAACCCTGGAAGCAGTGGCGGACCCCGGATTTGACTCGTGTGGGGGCACATTGTACCAATAGTCATAACCAAAAATTTGTCTTGTTCTCATTCTTTTTCAAAAAGAATTTTTCAAAAAATTCCCCATACATTCCTCCTACTTCCAACATTTCTCTCTCTATCTCTATCAACTTATTACCTCTACTATTTAAAAAAAAAAATTCAAATACCTTTCAAACATTCCATCACAAACTATGGAAAATTGAATTGTAAATTTCAATCATCGAGTAAAAATCAAATAAAGAAATGAAGGCCTAATTTTTCCGAACAAACAAAATATATATTACGAACCTTAAAAGGAAGAATAAAAAGTCCAAATTTATGTAGTCCCAAATAAGTCCTTTTAAAAAATATTACTTTTGCTGATCAAAAAAGTTTTATGTAGCCCCAAATTTAATTGATGATCGGTGAGGAAAACGGTGAGGTGACCGGAAATGACTACAGAGACGAGCAATCGGCAATGACGAAGTAAATCGAGTGTCGAGCGAATTCTCCCCGTTAAGTTTTCTGTGTGAATTTCTAATTCTTCCACTCATTTTTGCCTAAAACACATTGATTTTTACCTTAAAAAAGAAAAAAGAATGGGGTGAGGTGGGGCACGTGACCCCACGTGTCCCTGAATAGGTTCGCCGCTGCCTGGAAGTAGCTGCACAGCACCAACCCCCGAACCCTTTTTGACAATGCTCCAAACCAAATAAAATTTCAACGTCACTAAAGGTGTTTAAAATTTATCCCCCGCTAAGAGAAGATGTATATCCGACGAATTACATATTCGAGAAGGAAAAATCAAACAAAAAAGGATATACTCAACCCAGATTGTTATATCCGGCTCTTTTATCCCGTATAATAATAATAACAAACAGGCCCTAGGCGACAATTCCTCTTTTTCTTTTTTTAAAGGAAAAAAAACTTTTATATACAGTGAAGTCATTGCAGTTCAATCACGATCATTCATCTCGATAATTAATAATCGTTTACTTGTGGGATACACTTTGCAAATCTGGTCTATTGAAAACACTTTTGGACAGTTACGATCACGTCAATTGTCCTTTGCAATTTAAAAGTGGATTGCATTCTAATCATATCTGTTAAGTTAGATAAATATGTTTCCAAGAGCTAAATATTTTCAGAGCCGTTGATACATGTAAGTCTCATGATGACATACGTGCGTCGAATAGATTTTATGAGATACAATAATTTGACTTCCATCCATAATGCCAGAGTTATGTAATTTCATTTTCTTGGTCTTCTAAAAGATATTGAAATAATATGTATGACGAGAATAATTTCCTTCTTTTTTAAATGCATTTTAAATTTGTCTTTCATTGGTTAAAAGTAAATATCACACAATCTTAAACCTCACTAGAACATAAATCTTGGTGTGTGTTAATTATAAATATAGGAAGGTGAACTTTATTTTTCGACAGTGTAATATGAAACATAGTGGTTATAAAATGTTCCATTTAGCCCCAAAAAAATATGAAACATATTTTTGACGTCATGACTTTATGTTAAGTACTTAAAATAAGATAATCTAGTGAGATAGTCGTCTGATAACAACGGGCACAATTTTTTCTTTTAGAGTAATTGGCATATCAGTTGACGGCGCGTCGGAGAAGCTCAACAGCAAGGATGGAGCCAGGGGGACAAGTGGTGGCGGCCGCCACGGCAAGAATTTTAAAAAATGTAATTATTATATGTAAAAAAATATTTATCGCCAATTTATATAGAACCGCCATCACTAGATCTTTTTTCTTATTTTTTGTTATATAGGATCATCGTTAATCGTCTATTTTTTTTTAAGAATTGAGACCAAAAAAGTGTTTCAAAACTAAATGCAATTAGTCAAAGTGAAATATTATAAAAGATGAAGTCTAAATTAAGGGGGAAAAACTTCACACTTCTTTTTGCAAAGTATTACTAATTCTTCAGGAAAAGACAAAATGAAAGAAACAATTTTAAACCTAAAACAAACCTAAGGTGTGCATGACTTCAACGCACAGTACAGGTCGTGTGGTATTGAGGGGCGGCCTCAAGTCAAGACTTCCAAACAATTAAGAAATCATTTATCGTTTGGCGTTTTGCTTAGATTTCTCAAACTTCATTGAAAAATGTTAGTTTTCTTCAATTTTTTAATATTCAATTGAAGTTAGAGAAATTGTTGAATTGTTTGAATCTCTTGTTAAGTTTGTCTTGAGCAATAGATAATATTCACATTATACAAAAAAAGTTATAAGAGTATATTGATTTGTGTGAACTAATATAGTAGGCAATCATGGTCAAGAAAACAATTGACTCATTTTGTAATATTCCGAAATTTTTAATAAAATAAAATTCCGTAATATTAGCTTTCTTTAAAATTTTGTCTTAATGTACTAAATTCCGATTTAGTAGTTAAAGACCGTTTAAAAATCAAATCAAGTTTTCAAAATTCACAAAAATATTTTCTTTGATAATCGAGATACTTTTTCACTAAGAAAGACCATGTTTAGCGTCGAAATGATTTTGTGATGTTACGATTAAATTTTTAGAATTTTTCGAAATCGAAAACCGGACGACCAAACACTGCGAGTCATGTTTCTGCGTATATCCGTACTAATTTCCACTTTCATCATCACGGTACACTCCCCCTCTCCCTCTCTGCCAGCCCTCTCCCTCTCTGCCAGCTCTCTCTCTCTCTCTCTCTCTCTCACCCGAACCCACCTCTCTCTCTCTCTCTCCTCTCCTCCCTGGCCACTTGCCTTGCACAAACCCAGCTGTGGCCAGCTGGCAACGGCTATCTCCAGCTGGCAACGGCTATCTCCAGCCATCTCCAGCCATCCACCACCACCTCCGGCCATTTCTCTCCTCTCCTCTCCAACCTCTATGAATACCACCATTCCCCTCTCCATCCGAACCACAGCAAACTCAACCCATTCTCTCCCTGTTGTGTGTCCATAAACCAGTAGAGAAGTTGGAAGAAAGACCGAGCTCCGGCCATGGCCGTTTAGAGAGAGAAACCGAGAAATAAAAGTGGGTTTTCCACTTGCACCACCTCTTAATCCGAATTACCACTTCCAAGCATCCATAACCACCTCAAGCAACTCAGAACCATCCTCCAATACCCCAGAACCGAACCGAACAGCCGTGCTCCGGTCGTTTCTCCGGCGAACCAAAAATTTCAAGAACTCGTTTAAAGCTTGTTTTGATCAAAACCGAAGGTATGTACCTCTTCTCCCACTCTCCCTAAGTATAATAGAGTATTTTGATGAGTTATAAGGGCTTGAAATGAGCCCGAACGAAAAATATAGCTCACTGTTTAGTTCTGTCAGATTCACCTTTCTGATATTATTTTCTGGTCCCGACTATCTATTTGATATTATTTACGAAGAAGACGACTGATATGATATTTATTTTACAATCTTTATGATATTATTATTATGAAAAACTACTGACTTGATATTATTTTCTGACGAAATAATATCACTTTAGTACAAAACGTGATAGTTATATCAGTTTAATTTATCTAACAGATTAATTGAATAATTGATAATATTTTCAAATATACATATATATATATATATATATATATATATTATATGTTTGCACAAAAATTCTCTTACTTACATATAATATCTGGAGAAAATAAAAGGAGTATTTAAATTTAAAATATTGTTATTTAGTAATTTAGAAAGGAAATTAATAGATAAAAAGTAATTATAATATTAGCTTAACATTATTAGGAGTAATAACTATCCTTGTGATAATTAATATAAAAAGAAATTTATTTTAAACTATTTAGTAATATGTGGACTATTTTATAAATTCATCAAAATTACTTATTTTATTAGTAAACTAGTTATAAAGTATTAAAAGACTTTAACAAGGGAATGATTTAATAAATTATAAATAATAAAATTGTGGAAGCGAATTTCATGAATTTCAATAAGTTGTTATTGCCTTATTGTTGCTACGTGAACGTAGAAATTTGACAATAGGTACCCCGGGTGGTATTCGTACGTTGGAATAAATTGATTAGACGTTAAATACCTAGGGAAAGTGAAATTATTGTTTATAGTCACAGTTGTGACGTTACGGTCAGGAGATAACCAGAGTGGCCGAGGACCGTGGGTTTCCTGAAAGAATGGTCGTCGGTATCGGTACTCGTGGTTTAAGACCGGTGGATTATCGTCTTGCGAACCCTGAACATGGCACTGTTGGATTTATCTTCCGGATTTTCCGGGGGTGGATTTATTGGATGAAACCGGAGTATGGGTATCATTTCTCGCGGTTGGTTGGCTATCATTCGCTCCTTGTGATGGTACAGCCGAATTCGACCCGACATGTAGTTTGGTCTTATTCGTCTGGGACCCCAGGCTGGGCAAGCAAGGGGAGGGTAAATCGGCAGAGTCGCCATTGTTCAGAGGTTGTTTGGGAGGATTATTTCTCATGGTAGAGAAATCTAGAAATCACCTAAAGACAAGAAAATTCATAATATGCTCCAAATTGCCGTAACTTTATTCTTCATGCTCATTATTATATTATTGCTTGTATGTTATGGGTTAATGGGTTTAGAGGTATCTACTGGGTGATTTATCACTCACGGGTACATTCGTATCCTGGTAAATCGATTGCTTCGGCGATCAATTTGCCAGAAGCTGCAGGTAGCGACGGCATAGAAGATCAGCCTTGCGAGCCAGACCCGTACTATTCAGGAGAGATACCAGGGGCAGAGACTGAGCAAGATTATGCTTGGAATCCATATCAGAACTAGAGTCGCTCTGAAATATTGCTCTGTGACGGCATGTCACCCAAAGGCCTCCGTACATGTGGGGTAGAGCATATTTATGTCGACCTTAAACTGTGATAAGGAGATATTGCTCCGTATTTTGTAATCAAAAGAATATTATTTATGCTAAGTTTAATATATTAATGCTTCCGAAATTCCTTAGAAAATCGGGGCGTTACAACTTGGTATCAGAGCATAGGTTCAACCCTCAGACTTGGTAGATTGGGTAGATCACATCCGAGAGCGTAACTCGATCGTATCTATTACATATGTATTTTCTAAATCTATCAGTACTATATAATCGCGAATGTACGGTGAGAAAACCTGAGTCTGACTTCTTAATTGATTACGTGCTTGTTAATAGTTCGAACATTTCAACATAGTTTTGACTTATATAGACCCCTTTGACTAAAATTACGAACCTTGAAGATGGTTAACACTCGCTCGGAAACGGAGCCTTTGACAATGGAAACGACCATCATCGCGCTAGTACGAGTGGCGGAAACAATGGCAACAACCCTAACGGAAACCTCGGGGGACTTGACGTGGCACAGTTAGCACAGGTGATAGCCGCTGCAGTGGCAGCAGCTTTGCCACAGGTTAATGGGGCCCGTCAACCGGCACCACAGCAGGGCCGTCAGGCTAGAAATAGAGACCAGTTGTTGGATGCCTTTTGCAAACGTCGTCCACCAGTTTGGAGTGGAGAAGCTGACCCCATAGCCGCCGAGGCTTGGCTAAAGCAGATCGCCAAGTTTCTGGACACAATGGGTATCACGAATGCAGATGACCGCATCGCTCTAGCTGCCTTTCAGCTGCAGGGTGAAGCTGATCATTGGTGGGATCTAATAAAGGCCACCAACAATGTCGCGACCATGACGTGGCAACAGTTCGAAGATCTTTTCAATGAGAAATATTTCCCGGAACCAATCAGAGATGCGATGTCGCGAGAATTCATGGACCTGGAGCAGGGGATGATGACCGTCTCACAGTATGTCACGCGTTTCGAGACTTTAGCGCGACATGACACCAGTCTAGTGGCAACTCCTGATAAGCGGGCAAAGAAGTTCGTTTGGGGACTCCATCATTCCATCCGAAAGAGTGTGGTATCTCAAGGCCACCGTACATTTGCTGCGGCTGTCCAGTGTGCGCTCACGATGGAGCGTGAAAACGCTGATTCCAAGGCTGTATGGAACAACCTCAAGAAGGGAGGATCATCATCTGGAGGGCCAGTTCGTAACAACAGCCATAATAACAACAACAAGGGGTATGTTAACCAGAAGCCGTACTCTCAGAACAACAGCAACAACCGCCAGCAACAGCAGGTGCAATCCTGGAATAGTCAGGGATTTGGACAAAGTCAGACCCAAAACCGCGGACCAATCCGCTGCTTCCACTGCCATGAAGAAGGGCATTTCAGGAATCAGTGTCCCAAACTGCAGAACAACAACTTCGGGAATCAGGCAAAGTTTCTACCAAGACCTGCTCAACCCCAAAACAGCCAGAAGAGGATCGGATGGAATCAGAATAATCAGAACCTGTCAAGGATTGGGTGGCATCAGAATCAGCAGCAGAACCGCCCACCAGAGCAATACAGCGGGAAAAGCACCAACAGGGAACAACCAGGCAAACGGAGCTAGCAGGATCTTCGCATTGCAGGCGGAAGAGGAACAGAATGATCCCTCTATGATACAAGGTACACTTGTACTCTTCAATACTTGTGTACAAGCTTTAATTGATTCTGGAGCATCGCACTCGTTCATTTCTACTGCATGTATGAAATCACTTGGACTAGACACAGAACCCCTAGGATCAACGATGCATGTTTCAC
>CM033792.1:16848183-16873183 GCA_019656835.1 Rhododendron ovatum
GCATGTAATACTAGTGCAGGAATTGGGATTGCCCTTTTTCCTCCTGAAGGAGTGCTGATTGAACTATCTGTTCGGCTCGGATTCAGTGCATCGAATAATGTGGCTGAGTATGAGGCACTCTTGGCTGGATTGAGGAGTGCAAAAAACCTAAAAGCAGAATGGGTTAGGGTGTATTGTGATTCACAGCTTGTGGTGAATCAGCTGTCCGGCGAATATGAAACTCGAAATGAAAAGATGGTGGCCTACGTATAGGCAGCCAAGGACTTGCTTGATACCTTCGAGAGAGTATATATTGAACAGATAAGTTCGGGATAGAATGCTCATGCAGATTCATTAGCTTGGTTAGCTGCAGCTGTACCAACTGAGTTCAAAAGAAAGGTGGCAGTAGAATATCTGAATGAGCCGAGCATTGGGAGGAGTGTAGACTTGGTCTTGGACGTGAACCAAGGACCAAGTTGGATGGACCCAATCATGGAGTTCTTACGAGACGAGATACTTCCCTCTGACAAAAAGGAGGCCCACAAGATAAGGGTCAAATCTGTTAGGTTTTGGCTGTCCCCAGAGGATAAGTTATACAGGAAATCCTTTACAGGCCCATATTTACTATGTGTACATCCTGAAATGGTACAAAAGTTCCTTCATGAAATCCACGAGGGAACATGTGGGAGCCATGTTGGAGGCAGATCTATTGCCCACCGAGCAATTACCCAAGGCTACTGGTGGCCACACATGCAAGAAGATGCAAAGGTGTATGTGAAGATTTGTGAGAAGTGTCAAAAATTCTCACCAATGATTCGAACACCCGTCGAGGATTTGGTGCCTTTGACAAGTCCCTGGCCGTTTGCTCAATGGGGGATGGACATCGTGGGTCCACTACACAAAGCAACTGGGAATCGAAAATTCCTGCTTGTAGCAGCTGACTATTTTACTAAGTGGATTGAGGCAGAACCATTGGCCAAAATCACTGAACCTATGATAGAAAGGTTCATGTGGAAAAGCATCATCACTCGCTTTGGGGTCCCTTACTCATTGATTACAGACAATGGATCCCAATTTCAGAAGAAATTCAAGGCTTTTTGTGCCCAATACGAAATACGAAATTATTATTCCACCCCAGCCTACCCTCAGAGTAATGGGCAAGCAGAGGCGTCTAACAAAACTATCCTTGATGGGATCAAGAAAAGGCTGGACAAAGCCAAGGGGAAATGGCCTGATGAGCTACCGTTAGTTTTGTGGGCTCACCGAACAACGCCTAGGAGGTCTACGGGAGAGACCCCCTATTCATTGGCATTTGGAACAGAGGCTGTCATACCTCTGGAAGTGGGTCTGCCGACCAATAGGACCGTTTTGGTTGAAAGTGGAGGCAATGACAGGGCCCTTGAAATCGAGCTTGATCTCGCCGAGGAGAGGAGAGAAAAAGCCTTGGTCCATCTGGCTTCTTACCAAGAACAGCTGATGAAAAGCTATAACAAACACGTCATCCTCGAGAATTTGGTGTTGGGGACTTCGTGCTACGAAAAGTGCTCGGCAACACCAAGGTGGCCAACGAAGGCAAGTTGGGGGCCAACTGGGAGGGCCCGTATCGAGTAACTGAGATTGTAAGCATAGGAGCCTATAGATTGGCATATCTGGATGGTAATCCAATTCCAAGGCCTTGAAATGTTCATAATCTACGAAAGTTATTTGTTTAGAAGCATTAAATTCTGTCTTAGATTTTAAACTACGTGATTGTGTGGGAATTACGAATATAATTTCCTTGTTCTAGGTTTATTATTTTAGTTGCAAGGGGTACGAGTAACGCCCTCTTGAGTTTCATAGATTATGAAAAAAATCAATTTTTTGCAGTATAAATTTTGCGTTCTTAATATTTGTTTTCAAAATACGAACTCCAGGCTTGATTTCCTTCATTCGTATTGGGGAGCAGGGAACAGGCACCTATACACTAAGTACGTGACACTTAAACAAATATGAAAACATTTGTATGTTTGCTCTTAAGTACGAGAAACTTAAGAAATACAAGTACGAAACACTTGTATGAAATTTAAAGTACGTGACACTTAAAATACGAAAACATTTGTATGTTTACTCTTAAGTACGAGAAACTTAAGAAATACAAATACGAAACACTTGTATGAAATTTAAAGTACGTGACACTTAAAATATGAAGAAACATTTGCACGATTGTTTGTAAACAGTCTGTTGCAACAATTTTAAAGTACGTGAAACTTAACATATTTTCAGTACATGATAGTTAAAAGTTTGAATATACTTATACGTCTTTTTTCACGTATATGATACTTAAAAATACAAGTATGAAACACTTATATGATTATTAAAGTTTGTGAACCTTACAAGTGTTTGTATACACTTGAACGATTTAAAAGAATACAAGTATGAAATAGCTTGTAAAAACAGTACGAGAAACTAAGAAGCAGATGATTTTAAGTACGTGAAACTTAGAAATCATGTTTTTAGGATTTGCTAAAAAGTACGAAACACTTATGCAAATAAACATAACATATGATGATCAAAAGTACGAAATACTTAAGATTAAGCTAAATTGCATCCGAACAGATGCAACAAAAGGGAAGCCGAGCAAAAGTATAGTCATGCCACGAAAGGCCGAATACCTGAATCAAACAACAGTATTGAAAAGTTCTAGTGCCACGCAGGGCTCAAATATCATGGTCACACAGGACCAGCCAAATTGTTCTAAAGTAATGTTTTGAGTAAACCTTACCAAACTTTAGTCCAGGTTTTGGACATCTGAAAGTGTTCTGTCTATTATGGTATCATCGTCAGTTGCATTCTCCTCCAAGTTAATGGGCTCAAGGGTTGAATCCCGAGCAGGAGATTGAGCAGTGTGCACATCGGTGGGTGTATCTTCTTCAGCATTGGCAAATTCTTCAATCTGCTGATCAATGTCTTCCTCTGGATGTCTTGTTGGCTCCTGAATGTTCTGAGCACGGGTGCTAGGCAGATCATTGTCAACCCAGAAGGGTGAATCCTCGGCAACCCCTAGTTTGGTCAGACAGGCCTCCCAGTTGGCAATCCAGATCTGGTCCTATATAGCTGGCATCTGTTCGACATAACTGGCGGTCGTAGCATCAAAACCCTTCTGGTATCCTTCTTCATAAGCAACTTTTTTAGTACTGTCAATTTCGGACAAAGCCTGGTTGAGGCTCTCTTCGGCAATTTCGAGTTTGCCTTTGGCCCCATCAAAGTCAGACTTGGCTTTGTCTCTTTCCCTTTCCAACCTAGAGATTGTTCGAAGCAACCAAGTGTTGTCATTCATCAGCTTGACTCTTTCAGTATCAGCCTCTTGATATTTTGGGCCTAGGGTGACCATCTTTTGGATGAACTGGCAAAAACACCGAACAGTAAATAATGGGTTTAGCAATACATTATACATAATGTACGTAAGAACTTATAATTAGAAGGAAAGATCAAATCACACTACCTTAATACCACTAACGAGACCAGTGGCTACGAGACGGTCAGGTGCAGATCCAGATTCCTTCTGCATGTCAACTGGAAGCAACAATCCTTGGCTAGGGCGAGTGTTATTTCGGATGAACTAGCATTGTCCCCAATGTGAACGGGACGGTCCCCCCTAGTAAATGGAGGAGTCCACGTCTGAGGAAGGTTTTGGGTAATTGGTGAAACAGGATGATGGGTTTCAGTATCTGCTTGAGAAGCAGTACCAGTTGGGTCCTCAGACCTTGGCCGTTTATCTCGGTGAGTGTCACTGGCGTCGAGAGCAGAATCCGCTCCGCGGGTAGATGAAGTGGAGCGAGTAGAACCTCCTCTGTTACGACGAGGTACAGGAGGAGCGTTCCCTATGGAAGCTACCCGACCAGATCCCCGTCCCCGAGAAGAGATGGTGAGGAGGGAGCTGAGATTTAAACGCTGACGTGTCATAGTGCTTGTGTTAGGAGGAGATGGAGAATAACCTGAAGAGGAAGATTGGCTAGTCACACGGCTTGGAGCTGGCTGTTCGGATAGTGGTTAAGAGGCAGCCTGACTCCGTGAGGATCTTTGAACTCTCACTCGTGGTAACGGAACTCCTTCTGAAATAGGGATTTCGCCCAGTTGACCAGCTACTGTCACTCCAGCGTTAGCTCTTGTGCTCCTAGGCTGGGGAGCAGTTGATGTAGAGGCAGCATTAGTGCTGGGTTGGGTAAGTCTTCTGTCAATGACCCCTTTGTACGAAGGATCGTACCCCAAGAGCATGTCAGCGTTCTGGCCCCGACCAGCTGTAGAGGTACCAGGCTCACCTGTATACTTTAGGACCTTGTTAATGTCCTCTGTTCAGATGTTGCTCGGTACACGTCTGGGACGATGGTTAGCATTTTCAGCTGCAAGATCCAAATTGAAACAGCAAAATTAGACACATAGAAAAGCTATGAGAAAGCAGTAAACAAAGAATTGCAAAAGATAAAAGCAAGAGCATATGTGGATAGCCCCATATGTGGGGGCAATAGAGCCCCAGCACTTGGCCATCCTCTCCTAGTGGCTCAAAGGCTCCGGTGACATAAAGGAAATCAATCTCATGATCTCGAGCAGAGTCTGGCAGGTTGAGCACGAGACGCTTTTCTGCCCTTCTAACTTTGAAATAGTAGGTATTGTATTCAGGGTTTAGTAAAATACTGTACCACCACTGAATATCCCAAATTCCTAGCTGGGTCCCTAAAATCCTATTCAGAGCAACTACTCCCATTATCAGCCTAAACACATTTGTTGATACTTGCATAGAGGTGAGACGGTACCAGCTTAGGATCTGACGAAGTAGTGGATGCAGGGGAAAACGAACTCCGCCTTCGACAATGGCTACGATCGGGATACACATTCTATCCCATGAACCGCCGTCCCTGTTTGCACCTAAAGGGGCGAGTTTGAGCCCCACGTTCTCAGGGACGTTATACTCCGTCCTAAATGCCGCCATGGTGGCAGGGGTATCGCAGAGCTTCCTAAACTTACTGGGTCTATGAGAGTTATCATTATTATCCGCCATGGATATATTCGAAAGAGAAAGTAAAACTGAAAATAGGTACAATTGAAACCCTAGAAACGACCCACAAAAATCTCAGATGGAATCTAATGAAATGGAGGAGAAATCTTAGTAGGAAACCTAAGCAGAAGAAATGGAGTAAGAACGAGGATCTTACAAGAATACTGTGATGATTCCCTGGAATGCAATCGAATTTGCAGACGGCGGCGATGGCGGAAAGCTTAGAGAGAGAAAGACTGAAAGTTCGAGTTTTTTGGGTAAAAATTCCAAAAGGAGCCCTTTCAGGGGTTTAAAGTGCCGGGGATGGAGATGAAACATCCCGACTCACGCCGTTACTTAAAAAGTAATGGGATAAAGGGATTCAACTAACGACGTATTGACATCGTTTAGACAAATCGTCAGTTCACATTTAATGCAAAGCGTACGACATGCGCCACGTGGAATCTTTGCCTCGAAATGGTATAATGAAGGAGGCGCCAAAAGGCATCAATGAATATTAAAATTATGACTGCACGGGATCAAAAGAGTCTGGTCTGAACATTGTTTCTAGAAGCTTCATGTATTGCCCCCAAACAGTGGCATGTAAATGAAGCTGGGGAGCAATTGTAGGGAGGTATTCCCGAGCAGATACATTTAGTCGCCGAACACGTGATGTTTGGGAGCACGTGGTAAATATGATAGGAGTTATCGCCGGGCAGTGTGGTGAACGTCGATAAGGACCAATGATATGTGAAGTCATTAATCCATGCAGTCTGTTCGGCTGATAAGGACAAAAGATATGAGAAGTCATTTGTCTAAATATAAATAATGAGGACCAGATACATGTAAGTCATTGGTCCGTGTGGACTGTTCAGCAATGAGATAGCCGAACAGAGAAAGAGGTTGCCCTAAATTCATGAGGCGGCACAAACACTCTGGAAGGATCCAGAAGCAGTGTTATTCTATTAAAGAATAATATCCCAAGAACATAGGATCTGGGAAAGATACCCAACGAAAATGGGATGTTTGGCCAGTAATGGAAAAGAATCCTAAAAGACTCTTTTCTAATGAACTGATAAAGGAAACAAGAATCCTTGATATCCTGAGTTTCCTATACGAGTTGGGAATCCTATGGCAATAGGGATATGCTTGGGCGCCAAGCATACGAATGTCTATATAAACAGAGTAAACCTAGAGGTAAAAGGTACGCAATACATTGCATTCTTATTGCTTTCCTACTGATAATTAGGGTTTGATTGCTAGTACGTGATACTAACTAAGGCATCAGAGGGCCTTTGCCATGAGAGGCAATGGTGCACTCACTCCCTGTCTATTTTGCAGATTAGGGTTCAGACGACGAATTAGGGTTCCGGTGAAGAGGCACAAATAAGCCGTTGCAATCCAAGGTGATCCGAAGCATCAATTATTTTCATCTTATCTTCAGCACTTGACTTTTGATTCTTGTCTTGACCTTTGTGCTGTCGGGTCACCTCTGGGTCTTTCCAGTTTTAGCTTTGGGGCTCGATTACACTCAAGTGTCATCCATGGTGCTAAGGACCGCTTGTTTGCACGATTTTCCTGTCATGACTTGAAAACACCTTTACGCGTAAAAGTAGATAAAAACAACTAAATTAACAATAAAATCAAATTAAACTAAAGATTTAGTGCACCCTTATAAGTAATATCGGGTGCTTATCAGCTTATCATGCCACCTTGCTTTGTGCACGTTGGGCGCAAAAGGGTCTTGCCTACCCCCCTTAAATGAGTAAGACCTCACTTGCGGTAAATGACTTTTCATTTCTCTTATTACTTTTGATAATAACGCGATGGGCTAATAGTTGACCCTTGACATCAAAGTCAATTATTTTTATGACCTGCGAATCACAAGCCAAACATAGTCCTAAGAATCCTTCTACTATGATCTATCCATCTTTAGAGACGAGGGGAGTACGAAACTTGAGGTTGGAGTGTAGGTGTAGTCGTGGCGATCATCGCTCCTATGAGTTGCACAACCTAGTTGATACTCTGTATTGCGTTGGGGTTGAGTTGGCATTGATCTCGGAATTCACATAATCGTAGGCAACATTGTCGTTGGTTACGCGTATTGTCCTTATTGGTGGGGTTGACAAAATGACCATAGAAAATGATGTCGTTGCTCTTTCGTACCAATCTTGTAATGACTACTCCACAAAGTTAGGTTTAAAGTCTTGAGGGTTTCTAAATATCCGATTCTCAAAAGGAAGTGTGTGCAACAACGTTCTCATACTGGTCCTACCCTATTTGATCTATTTTTGATCATTATCTACCTAGAGAAAGAAAATTCTTCTTCGACATGTACTCTATTTACTGAGTAGCCTCATTCGACAGTACATTTTTCCTTCATTGTCGAGGTTTATCTCTTTGTCTTCTTCGTACTGGGATTCTTCATTTTGTTTGATCAGCCAACCAATTATAAAATGAATGCTTCCCCTATCGCTTCCTTCTGATTGGAGTCAACATTGATTTCATAACTCCTTGGAGTCTGAGTTGCAACAGGTAAATAATATTTATATGATATATTTAGGTAGGATACCTCGTGATTTAGAGAAGTAATAGATACAGTAAACGTTTAGCTATTCGGATTTATAACCTCAGAATGTGGTATACCCAATCTACCCAAGGCCGAGTGTTGAACCTATGCTCTGATGCCATTTGTAACGGCCCGATTTTTCAAATAAATTTTGGAGGCATTAAATAATACAATTTTATTGAAATAACTCCAGAGCAACTCTAGTCTTGATACATATCCCAAGCATACTCGATCTCTGCCCTTGGTATTCCTTCTGTGTCCAACTGCTCCTCCATTGAATTCTACACCCTCTGGCAAATTGATCGCCAAAGCAACCGATTAACAGGATACAGACGTATCCGTGAGTGATAAATCACCCAGTAGAATAATCTCATCCAACTATCCCTCTTACTTTAAAGCTAGCAAGCAAACAATATAATATCGATGCGGAAGAATTAAATAGAAATTTCATATATAACTGATTTATTACTATCTATTAGCCTAACGTGTGATCTAAGATCTAAACCGCGAGACCCTTTGTCCCCAACCGCTAGTCATGCCCTGTCCCATGAGATCACTTCTTTTTGCTGTTGCGGATTGTACCCAAGTTATAGACATAGAGTGTATTCCTCTCATTACAAACAAGGGGGAAATCTTATCATGTCTGGATTATAACTAGGGGTCGCCTATCTTAATCACCACTGGACTCCTGCTAGTTTCAAATCATCACTAGACTCCCGCCAATTTGGAGACTGGGCCTCCGTTAGCACCTATTTCAATTCACATCTCAAAAATCTGCCTGTAGGCAATCTCTAACATCTCAACACTTTCCAATTTATTCATTACCTAGCACCGTCCAGGTAAATTTTATTTGCATACAACCTCTTGTCTCTAGGGTCCAATTTAGCATATAAATCAAGAGTTGGAGCATTATACAAATAATCACAATAATAATTGAAATAAACAATAAACATAAAAATCATGTAACTTTTTATGAAGGGCAAATTTTCGTAGTCGTTCTTCTAGTTTTACGGTTGTCTCAATTTCGTCCCTGTAGTTTGTTTTATGCTCCAAATTTGTAAAATCATTGACACCGCTAGTGAAACTAATGGAAAAATATGATTAAAAAATTAAGTGCTTCAATTTTCAATCCGGTTGAACCGGTGCGAAGATCTTATTTTTTTGATCATTTTATCCTAAATGGTCGTAATGAATTTTTGGCTCTAAGGCCTTTCAACGAACACCTGAAGAATCCTTATTTAGTTTCAGAGCTCTCTTTAGGGTGCTCATTGAAAAACATTAAAAGCCAAAAAATTCATTATGATCATTAAAGATAAAATGATTAGAAAAATAAGATATTCGCACCGGTTCAAACAGATTAAAAATAGGAACACTTATTTTTTTACACCTTTTATATATTAAAAAATATATTTAAAAAATTAAGTGCTCCAATTAGGGGAGGAGATGCTCTAGTAGTACTCTATAGGCTAAAGCCAGGTCATCCTCCTTTAGGTCTTCTAGCAAGACCATCCTTTCTAGGTGATTTGCTTCGAGCTTTTCCTTTTAATAAGTCAGTTCTTTATTGGCGAGCCCAACAAGATGAATCCTCTCAAATCGTTCCCCTCTAGGTAGAGCCCAACCAATCTACCAACGGGGTCATTGTCTCAAGTCATTCCTCTCAAGTTGTTCAACCAAGTCATCCTTCTAAGACGTCAATGTGACAAACTCCGCAGACTCCCCTAATATTTAAGGCACCACATGACAAGAGACCCCTTGTAAAAGGCCGAGGCAAGAAACATATTGGGTATCTCACCTTCCTACTAAAAACCCTGCCCTAATGTTATTTAATCTTTTCCTCCTACTTTGGTTGTCTAAGGGTCTTCGGCCAGCGCCCACAGGTGCTGCTAAGGCCTTCAAACCCTGTTTTGCAGGTCAATGGAGCAGAGAAGAGACCCCACCAGATTTGGACGGAGTTTTGTTTTGAAGGTCATGGGATTGAATTGGGCTTCAAACCTATAGCCTTCAATTAGAGGTGGCAAATGAACGGATTTGGACGGATAGAAACGGGTCGTGTGTTGAACATGAGTGGATTGAATACGAGTTAATAGTATGTGGGTTTAAACGGATCGGGTCCAATATGGGTCAAGCTAGACCCGACCCGACTAGTTTTATTTCCTTTTCCCCCTTTTTCAAATAATAAACACAACCAGTTTAACTACATTGCTGAGTTCTTCATCATCTCTACTGAATACAAATACTCCAATTAACTTTTCCAGTGCCTTTGGAAATGTTATTCAACTTGTTTCTCTGTCGTTTTTCTTGATTTTTTTTTTTTTATATCGCCATCAAATTTCGTTTGGTTGAAATAGAATCATCTTGCTTTCCAAAAAGAAATAATGCAACGACTTTTCAGAAAATTTGCTCTATATAGTAAGAAAGAAAAGTGTATTTGATTGAGGCTCCGTTTGTTTGGATGTAAAATATTTTCCGGTAAAATATTTTACCTATTTTCCGGTGTTTGGTTGTGTAAAAAATAAGGGAAAACATTTTACATGTAAAACATTTTCCATCAATTGGATGAAAATGACTTACCCTTAAATCTTCCATAAGTTATTTTCCGAAATGAATCCATTGCTTTCTACTGCAATTCTCACTGCTCAGTTTTTTCGATCTTTAATCCTGACTCACGTTCAATTCCAATAATCTCATATCTCTCCACCGTTTAAGCTCTCCATCTTTCTCTCTCTACACTATTTTGTTGATTTCTGAAAATATTTTCAAGTGTCAACCAAACACCAGAAAATAAAAGTTTAAATTTTTTTTTCTGAAAAAACATTTTACATCGAAACAAACGGAGCCTAAAAAGAAGAAGATGTTAATATCATTTTCCACAATAAAAGCATTAAACTGGAGGATGGCAAATTCAAGAAACAAAAATAAGAGCATAAAATAAGAGATCGAAAATGCGAGTGCGATGAGATTTAAGAGTGGGCTCTCACATAAGTAGAAAAAGATGCAAGTGCAATATTGACAGAGACTCAGAAGTTTGCTCTCACCTAAGTTAAAAAAAAAATGATGCGAGTGTAATTTTGGTCAAATATGGACCAAAAAGTTTAAAAAAAAATAGTTTAGATAAAAATCACCGATACCAAAGATTTCAAATCTTATTAGTTTATAATTAAAAAAATATTTACATAAGTGCCCTCTAATTTATTCTCGTTGAGTCTATTTATATTGTTACTTGGAATTTTATGCTTTATTTTTGAGTTATAGGAGTAGGTATTTGGATGCTTTGATGCAAAAAAAAAAAAAAAAGAAACGAAAAGGCAAAGTCAAATTTTACTCGGTGTCGAAACGAAACAGTGGTCAAATGAATTCAAATTGTGCATCCAAAATATCATGGACTATCTATTGTAAAGCACCAAATCATTTTTCCAAACCTACATCTCGGCACGTGATCCATAAAGGAGCCAGTAAAATGCAATTTTAGAAGAATTATTTGAATTCGATGGAGGGGGGGAATTGGATTGTAGTGAGAGAATCAGATAAAGACAGGGAAGAGAGGGTGCACTAAAGAAAGAGATGTTGAGCCAGTTTCAATTCTAGCCCATATTAGGAAGCTGTTAATTCCACGGGAGGATTTGCTGGTGCCACGAAAATTAATTACACATCATCCTAATATGCCTCAATTGTCCTCTCTAGTAATCAGCTTTGTTTTGACTTCAAATCTTTTTCATTCCTAATCCACTTTAATACTCCACTACACAAAATCTCAACCAAAGTCCTTTCGGAGTACAAAGAACAACTTCCTATAACTCCTTCCTCATTTAAAAACAACTAGCGTCTTGTCCGTTCGATGTGTGGATCATCACATATGGCTCTTGGAATTTTCTTACTTTTCTCGTAAAATAATTTAAAAAATTTACAATAATAAAAAACAAAAGAAATGAAGAAAAGAGATAGATTTAAATAAAAATTGTCGAGGGCTAAGTGAAGAACGCATTACAAACCTCTCTCTCTCTCTCTCTCTCTCTTTCTCTCTCTTCATTTCTTTTGTTTTTTATTATTGTAAATTTTTAAAATTATTTTACGAGAAAAGTGAGAAAATTTCAAGAGCCATATGTGATGATCCACGCATCAAACGGACAAGACGCTAGTTGTTTTTAAATGAGGAAGGAGTTATAGGAAGTTATTCTTTGTACTCCAAAAGGACTTTGGTTGGGATCTTGTGTAGTGGAGTATTAAAGTGGATTAGGAATGAAAACGATTTGAAGTCAAAACAAAGCTGATTGCTAGGGAGGGCAATTGAGGCATATTAGGATGATGTGTAATTAATTTCTGTGGCATCAGCAAATCCTCTCGTGGAATTAACAGCTTTCCCCATATTAATCTATTTTTAATCCATCTAAATTCATGTAAATATAGGTTGATATAAATTCAAGGGAAAATGACGGCACATGACATGTTTTGATAATTAATATCCGTCAAGAACATACTGAGAACATTTGTTATTGCTGAAAATGTCCTTGAAATATATTAATTATCAAACAAGTCCTTGGCCGTCATTTTCCCTAAATTCAACCCATCTAAAATGAATTACTCTTTTCTATCGTTGACCTCCCTTGCCAAGAAAGCCGTCCTCTTTGATAAGTCTTTTAAGTTCGAGATTTTATCTAGTCAATTAAGGTAATTATATCAAAAAAAAAAATTAAAATTTACAACGACAAATGAATTTAATTTTATATAGCTCATGAACCAAATAAGAGTAATTGCAGACAATAGGAATGTAGAATCAAATGAGATTTCCATTCGAATTCCAAGCAATAAATAAATTTTTGCCCTAATTCGTATTTTTAATCCATCTAATCCAAGTGCCAAGTAACGGAGTAACGTAAGCCTAGCCCCCAGGGGATGATCAAATCAACTTGTGGTCAAACTCGACTTGGGCGGCGGGTCGTTTCTACGGTCAACCGGGTGAGGCCACGGATGAGCTGGGTAAAACCGACATCGATCGATGCATATATAAATAAGAGCTCCAGTTCAATTTGTGCACTAATCCGTTGGACGCCTCTGTTCCTCTCGTCTCAGCCGTTCGCCCCGAAATCCCGCCACCGTACCTTCGCCGTCTTTGCCGCCTGCAGTTGACTGGAAGCCCTAATTCTCCACCAACGATCCAACACCAGTTTGGTTTCAATGGTTTGTTTTTCTTTCTATCATCTGTTCTATGTCTCCATTTTATTGTCCAAAACTTCTTAATCTAAATTATGCAGCGAATCATCATCCGTTGGAATGACGACGCATCGTTATCTATCAAGTGGATAATTAGTCTGCATTCTGGATAATTAGAGGAGAAAATATCCTTCGCGGTTCAATGATTAGAACTGCAGCATATATGAACTACAGAATGCTCTGAGTAATCTGAAATACCCCCTTGACGAAAACTGATGATTTTCTGTTTAACCACACATTATGCTTCTGAATATTCAGTTAAGGTTACTCGGGAAACACGATTTTGTTCGATTAACAGCTTCTGTTTTTTGGATCGGTTATCAGGCTTTAATGGATTATGAGATGCATTTTTTGTTCTAAAAGTTGTCTCGACGAGTGTAGTGTCTGTCTTTTCGTCACATACTAATGGGATGTAGATAAACGAGTTCTAAAAGTTGTCTCGACAAGTGTAGTGTCCGTCTTTTCGTCACATACTAATGGATGTAGATAAACGAATAGTGTGCTTGTACCTTCTTGATTATGTGTTGCCATTGAGTGTTTGGTGGACTCATGATGTTATCAAGAGAAGATGATTTTGGAAATGCTGGATATAGTTTGAAAAGCTTTGTAAACGTTTATAGCTTATTTCTTTATCTCTTAATTTTCTTGTGGTTCCAATAATTGCATAGATGTTGTAATAATTTCGATATCAGGTCCAATTCCGGTTCACCTGAACAAGAAGGTTGAAATAAAGAATTCTGGTTCACCTGACCATTGAACCTGTGACTTTCGTCCCAGTACTTTTTGCAGTTTGCCCAATGGCCCATGTTTTAGAATATTGAAGTAGGGTCGAGACCTATTAGTCAATTTCTGTAGCACAAATGCGAGTTGCTTTATTTTAGTTGATATTAAGTCGGGCTTCAAGGCTTCTAAGGTGTTCTACTGCAGTTGAATGAGCTATTAGGCTCTTTACAAGCTGTTGAAAGTGAACAAGCTAATTTGATACAAGCAAAAATGAATTGACTAAATAACTAAGGAAAGTTTATCTCCCAAATGAGATACGAAACAAGTAGAGCATCTGCGAACATGAAAATTGTTTTGTTATGCACAGATCATTATCGCTTGATAGGTAGCCTATTGCCATTAAGTATGGCAAAACAATTCCTTGATTCTTCCTTCCTTCTTTTGCTCTATTGGCATCCAAGAACGTGAATATGAGATAGGAAGATTGATTGTTTAGTGAGCTGATAGTTTTCTTGTCACAACAATGTGCAATATAAGACAGGCGAGTAGCTATAGCATCATTATTTGTATTCCCTTTCTATTGACTTTGCCCAGTGGGCTCTAGCTGGAATTAGTCCAATCTTCCCTCAGGCCTTGAAGACACATACTGAAACAAGATTTAGGGTCATGCCATTGAAAAGCCAGGTTGCATTTGGTGAATTAGCATGCCTTGGTAGGACACGGTCGAGAATTGACTCTATCAACTGATTGCCCTAGCCTCTAGATGATGGGTGAGTGGAAGAAACTATGAATGGCTTCACATCCTTGCAAGGTTTTGAGATTTGAGGTTAGATTCACTCTATAGGTGGACAATCATATACAGTGTTCGAAGGGGCCCCGAAAAAAAGTGGTCTTTCCATCTGTCCATTCCTGGTCGGAGTAAGTACTGGAGTAAGGAATGAAGGACGAAATATGCGAGTTTGGCGTCGATATGCTATTGAGTAATGATGAGGGTCCCGCTGATGGGTTCAAATCAATACGTTTGCATAAGAAATATGGGTTTTTGAGTTTGGTTTTTGGGGTAATGAGTGAAGAGAGAAATAGGGTAATGATTGGAGGTAGGGGTAATGAGTGGAGAGAGATAGAGAGAGAAATGAGAATAATGATTGGAGAGTGAAGAGAGAAATGAGAGTAATGATTGGAAGTAGGGGTAATGAGTGTTTTTTGAGTTGGAATTTTTTTTTTTTAAGTTCCCATCCAAACAAAGCATTATGTTTGGATGAGTTTTGAGATTTTTTGAGAAATTTTTTATGAGAATAATGATTGGAACTAGGCATAATGAGTGGAGAGAAAAATGAGAATAATGATTGGAGATGGGAGTAATTGAAAGTTTTACGTAATATTATTGCAATATCTATTTACAAGATGTACAAGAGGTAAATGGATAAAACCCTAACAAAACCCTAATTAGTGAAAAGACTAAGCTACCCGTAAAATAATAAAAAATAAGACAAAATAATACGTTCACATCCCCCCAGGCAAACTCATGATGTGAGCCCGGAGAGCAGGGAGAGTTTGCCAAAGAGGAAATGAAACCGAGCAGAAGTGTGCGTCTTGGTGAAGAAGTCAGCCAACTGAAGAGAGGAAGGGACAAACGGTAGAGCAATAGTACCCAACTGAAGGTGTTGGCGGACAAAGTGACAATCAATTTCAATATGCTTCGTGTGCTCGTGAAAAACTGAATTATGGGCAATTTGAATGGCGCTCTTATTATCACAATAAAGAGAGGTAGGGGAAGAGAGAATATCACCCATATCTGATAAGAGTTAGCAGAGCCAAACTATTTCAACAGTTGCATGAGCCATAGCACGATACGCAGCCTCTGCGGTAGATCGAGCAATAACAGTCTGTTTCTTGCTCTTCCATGAAATGAGAGAATCACCCAGAAAGATACAAAATCCAAAGGTAGATTTGCGATAAGAGATATCACCAGCCCAATTGGCATCCGCATAAGCCCTAAGAGTCAAGTCCGATGTAGAAGAGATAAGTAAGCACCGGAACATGGTTCCACGAATATAGCGTAAGATACGAAGCAAGGCAACCCAATGCATGGAGCGAGGAGCAGCAACAAACTGACTGATAACATGCACTGCATAGGCAATATCTGGCCGAGTTACGGTAAGATAAACAAGACATCCAAGTAGTTCACGATACTTGGTTGGACCATCCAGAGGAACCCCATCAAAGGCAAAGAACTTAGCATGTAACTCAAGAGGAGTATCAACAGTTTTGTTTTGGTATCAGTGAGTTGAGCACAATGAAGAATGTCAGTCACATACTTCGTTTGAGAGAGAAGACTGCTTTTAGGAGAGGAAGCAACCTCAATGCTAAGAAAATTCCAAAGGAGCCCCAAATCTTTCATTTCAAATACTTCAAAAAGATGACGTTTTACCTCATCAATAGCAGCAGAATCAGATCCAGTAATGATCATGTCATCAACATATAGTAAGAGAAGAACCAAACCATGAGACATTCGGCAAACAAAGAAAGTAGAATCGTGGGTGCTAGGTTGAAAGCCGATCTGGAGAACGACATCATGAAAGCATGCATACCAAGCACGAGGAGATTGTTTAAGACCATAACGGGCGCGACGGAGACGACAAACGATGCCGGGAGCATGAGAGAGGCCTAGAGGTGGGCACATATAAACTTCCTCAGACAGAAAACCATTAAGGAAAGCATTTTTAACATCCAACTGCTGCGACAGAAATCAAAGTACGGACAATAACCATCTTGGCAACAGGAGCAAATGTCTCCTCATAATCAATGCCATATTCCTGAGAGAACCCTTTTGCAACTAAGCGAGCTTTATACCGCTCCAAAGAACCATCAGAGTGAGTCTTAACCTTGAAAACCCATTTGCAGCCAATAAGATTTTTACCATATGGAAGAGGAACCAACTCCCATGTTTGAGTTTTAGCTAGAGCAGTGAGCTCATCATTCATGGTGTTTACCCAATTAGGATAAGTAGGAACGAAGTTCAAAGTAAGTGTGGATGCGAGATAAAAAAGAACGATAGGAAACAAAAAAACAAGTATTAGTAAAGCCAAGTTTTACTGGAGGGCGACGATCACGAGAAGGATACCGGTGGGCAGACGGATCAGAGTCTGCGGAAGCAAGGGAGGGGGCGAGAGGAACATCAGATACATCAATAGTACGAACATACTCCTCGTTTGGGATTTCTACAGGAAAAGGATCAATGTACGGAAGATCCTCTTTGGCAGGGGAGCAGGTTTGGATGGGAGAGAGAAATATGGCAGGTGTTCAAGAAAGGTAACATGCCTAGACACATACAGTTTCTGGGTTACAGGATCATTACAGCGGTAGCCTTTTTGTCCAATCCCATAGCCCACGAAAACACACAAAGCGCAACGAGCACTAAGCTTAGTGTGATCACGCTTAGGGAGAAGTACAAAGCAGGTAGAACCAAACACATGAAGGAGGGAATAATTGGGAACCTTGCCATAAAGCTTTTCATAAGGAGAGGAACCAGAGAGAAGAGTAGGCCTTCGATTTAGAAGGTAAGCTACAGTGAGCACAGCCTCCCCCCAAAATACAACTAGCATTCGGGAGGAAAGAAGAAGAGACTGGGCAGTGTTGAGAAGATGACGACGTTTGCGTTCAGCACACCCATTTTGAGCAGAAGTCGGTGCAAGAGGATTGGTGAATGGTCCCAAGAGTTGCTAAGAAATTAGTAAACTCACCCAGAGAATATTCCCCGCCCAAATCAAAGCGAAGGATTTTGATGACTGTGGAAAATTGAGTTTGAACCATGGCATGAAAAGTGCGATAAACCATGAAAAATTCAGATTTGCGTGTCAATAAACAAACCCATGTAAATCTACTAAAATCATCAACAAATGAAACATAGTACTGAGAACCACCTTTGGTAGCAACGGGGAGGGTCCCCACAAATCTGTATGAACAATTTCCAATGGAGATTGTAAACTAAAGTACTTATATTAAAAGGCAAAGCAGAGATTTTAGCAAACTTACAACCACTGCATTCTGAAATGTCACTAACTGAAATATTTCCCAAACAACCTGAAGTAAAAGTTTTAATCGTTCACTAGATAAATGCCCTAATCTAGAATGCCAAAAATAAAATGGATATGACTGTTGATCTAAATGGAAGGACAACAGGACAGTGGAGGTAGACTCAAGAGGAATATGCAAAGTGTCCACGACATAAAGATCTCCAACTCTACGCCCGATCCCAATCTGCTTCTTAGACGTCTGATCCTGCACAACACAACCAGAAGACGAAAATAAGACATCAAACCCAGAGTCAGACAATTGAGTAATGGAAATAAGACTAAGAGATAAGTGGGGAACATAAAAGACATTTGGGATAGATAGAGACGCCGATGAAGTGGGAAGAATTGATCCTACAAAAACAACATGCATGGGGGAGGCATTGGCAGTAGAGATACTAATTGGGATTGCAGGAGTGCACAATTGCTAATTAAAGACAAATTAGGAGTCATATGATGGGTGGAACTAGAATCAACTATCCATGTGGTAGGCAAGATACCTGTGGTATAAGAACCATGCAAACCTGACTGGGTAGTGGTTAGAGCAGAAACCTGCGACTGATTCCCTTGGGTGGCAGCCATGAATTCCTGATACTGCTTAAACTGCTCAAATAAGGGAGAAGGAGGAACTCCGCCAGCGAGAGGGACTGCAAAAGTTGTTGGAGGGCGAAAGACTTGTGGTGATGGTCAGATGGTTGAAAGGATGAAGGAGCAAGTGATTGACGGGGATTGTGCCCATTCATCTGCAAGCGCTTAGGACACGCATGTTTCCAATGTCCCTTATGACGGCAAAAACTACACTCATCCATGGAAACCTGAGGCTTGAGCTTGCCGGTAACCTATATCAGATGTGAAGTTGGAGTGGGTAGGAGAGGTGCCAGATACTGAGTAGGTGGTGGAGCTGGAGTGGCAAAAATAGACTGTGCAGGAGGGGCAATAGTAGACACTTTGAACCTAGTTTCCTCGGCAATAAGTTCACGAACTGCACCATCCACTGTAGGTAAGGGGGAGCGATTCAAGATAGCCCCACGAAGAGGCTCAAACTCACCCCGAAGAACCATGAGAAACTGTACAAGCCGGTTTTTCTCACGGTACTGCAAATACTATCAAGTGATTGCAAGTCTGAGGGTTCCATAAGCCAACTGATCCCAATAATTAGTCATCTGATTGTAGAATTCCTGAATCGATTTATCCTTTTGTGTAGCACTGCGGATAGACATCTCAAGCTCATATTGTTTAGCAAAGTTCGACTCAAGATACATAGATTTCAAATAATCCCACACTTTCTTGGATGTGTCATATTTTGAGAAATTCATACCAATACTCGGTTCTACAGAGTTGTGAATCCAAGTAAGTATCTGTGCATTTTCCATTTTTCAAGTGCAGAAGCAGACTCTTTGGACTTACCCTTCGGATCAGGACGTGGTACTGAACCATCCACGTGTCCCCATACTCCCTTACCCACAATAAAATTCTTCATCACATATGCCCAATAAGAATAGTTAGAACCCGTTAAATGTACATTGATCGCTTGAGTTTTATCGTCAACCATGGTGATTATCCCAAAAGAAAACCCGAATTGCCAATACTAAAGTAGACTGAACAGACCTCAAGAATTCCAAAATACGCGAAACAGAGCCTCAATAATGCAAAAAATACCAACAATCAGAAGTCACAGTGCCTTAAACATTCAAATCCAGACAGCGAACAGTGCAGAAAATCAAGAGCACTAGCCGAAATACCTCAAGAGATCAAAATAATCAATTTTCAAGTGCAAGGAGAAGATTTCGAGAGTAATTGAAGACTGCCCAGTTGATTTTGATTGCAGAAAGTGATGGCCCAGTGCAATCAGAGAGCCAACAAGAGTTGCGGGAGGTCGGCGAGGGTTAGGGATAGTGGGCTGTGGTTGATGGTGCGGCTGTGGTTGCTGCGTGTTCTGAGAAATAGAGAAGTGGAGGTCGGTTAAGGGAGAAGAGGGGAGAAGATCTGCTACAGCGAGAAGGAGAAGAGAACAAGGGATGCAACGGATATGCTACTAGCCCATTCCGGGCTCTGATACCATGAAAGTTTTGCTAGAGCTTTCAACGTACGTAATATTATTGCAATATCTAATTACAAGATGTACAAGAGGTTAAATAGATAAAACCCTAACAAAACCCTAATTAGCGAAAAGACTAAGCTACCCGTAAAATAATAGAAAATAACACTAAAAATAATATGTTTACAGTAATGAGTGAAGAGTAATGATTGGAAGTATGGATAATGAGTATTTTTTGAGTTGGAATTTTTTTTTCAAAAAGGGTTAGATTTTGAAGAAGAACGCAGGTGCGATACTTTGGAAAACTATAGCTCCGGGAGGTAGTGTAAAGTTTGCTTAATGTGCATCATGAATCCATTTACCTTTTTCTCACAGCCATTCGATACCTATGCATCACTACTCACTAGTATCTATCTCCCTGCTCTCTCCCATTCTTATTCGCGGATATGTTAACGTGCACCTTTGTGAGATTTAAATAAGTGTTAGTTTGACGAAGGATTAGTTTGTTACCAACTATGAAGCACCTACACCTCTAGAGGTTGACGTATCTCCGTGTTGGACACAGGGACGCAGTGTGGACACGTATGAGACACGCCACGTGGAGTGTCCAATAATTTAATTTAAATTTTTTACGGGGACACTAATGGGGACATGGCATGGGCCAATCTGTAATTTTTTTTAAAAATTTTGGGAGCTAATTTTTTAAAAATTTGGGGGTAAAATTGTAATTTTTTAAACAAAATTTGGGGTCAAATTGTAATTTTTTTAAAATTTTTGAGTGTCAAACTATATTTATTCGAGGCGATTACGCGAACAACCAATTAAACACCTAAAAATATGCCCCAAATCTCTATCTCATAGTTCCCGATCAAATTTTTATGATCCAAACCGTTCAGTGCATGCAGAATGTGATTTTAAGGGTGCCCGCAAGAAATTAGCAAAAAAATATGACCGGGAAGTGCTTGTTTTGAGCAGTTTTTAATTGAACCGTTCATCAAATCTAAGCTAAAACTGCTCAGATCAAGCTCTTCCCAGTCTTTTTTTTTGCTAATTTCTCGTGGGTACCCTTAAAATCACGTTCTGATCACATTGAGCGGCTCAGATCATTAAAACTTGATCGGGAACTGTGAGGTGGTTTTTTTAGGTGTCTAATTAGTTGTCCCTGAAACTGCCCCGATATTATAAATAAATAAATATACATGTGGTCAGTCCCCTGCCATGTCCGTGTCCTCATTTTTTTAGAATTCTCGTGTCCATGCATGATAGGTTACCAACATAGTCTAGTCTAGCCTAGGTTTTTCTTTAGATCCTGTGCTTCATTCCACTAATTGACTCAATGCTGATGGGTTTTTTTACGCCATCCACTTCAATTTTAATACTTCAATTGCTATGGAAAATGAGGAATGCATAGGAAGTGAAAAATAGAATATCCATACGAAATGTTTTTTAGAGCTTCACAGTCTCCTTTATGGTATTTTCAGGGTACTGGGAGTGGGAAAGCAAACAATTCTAATATATAGATCCGTGTCTGCATGTATGGGCTTTGAGCTTTGGGTGGAACTTTAATGGCAGACCCAAGCAATCCTGGAAATCAGTCTGAACCAGGTATGGTGGTATATTTAGTATTCCTCCCTTTTTTCACCTGTCGCTGTTTATTTGCTTTCATCTTCCAACTAGTATTTAATACATACTTATTCTATATTCTTACAGCCTGCAGTTTCTTCAGAAAGCCATCAAAGAACAAAAACATCCGAAAGCGAACAGTTGATGAAGATGCAGATGAAAATTCTAAGACTCAGTTTCCACTGATACATAACAAGGAAAAGCCTCCACAGCCTGACAATAAGCTTAAATTTTCTGCGCATTACCAGCGCTCCATGTCCGAGTCCAGTCTAGGGTCAAGCGCTCTTATGTTTCAATTTGAGTCGTCAAAAGAAATTCTAGTCCAAGATGATAGCAGGGCAACAACTCTAGAGACTGAGACAGAGTGTTCAAAAGATGCTCACGAAATGCGAGAAAGAGTTCTTAAGCAAGCAAAGCAGGGTTTGAAGGGGAAAAGAACGAGCCCTGTGGTTGAAAAGCTTTACAAAGGGCTTCATGAATATACTGATTTCAGAGCTGGGTTCAGAAGGGAGCAAACGGTTTGTACAGAGAAAGCTGGTGGGGCACATGGGCCCCTTAGGGCTTCTGCTCACATAAGAGTATCGACAAGGTTTGACTACCAGCCAGACATTTTGAAGGATTATAAGGAAACTGGTTACTGTGGTTATGGAGATGCTTGTAAGTTTATCCATGATCGGGGGGATTAGAAATCGGGATGGCAGCTGAGTAGTGAGTGGAAGTTGAAAAAGTGATAGTGATATTTGGCTCTGGAAGGGGATGATATGGACGAGGGGTTTCTGGAGCAGAGTTGTGAAGAGGATGACATGTCATTGCTCTCATTGGCAGAGTTATGAAGGTATAAAATGGGGTCAATTGACCAAAAATTTTGTTTTTTTCGGATATGGTTTTCCGGTTGTGGAAGTTTTCCATACAACTGACCATTAAAAGTTTGTCAAAATATTTACTGCCAGCACTAAGTTCGTCAAAATATTTACCCAGAGCTGTAGTTTTTCTCCAGTTTTTCCCTCTATGATTTATCTTTTTGTCCTTTTGCAAATCAACTTTTCTCGATTGTAAGAGAGAAACTTTTGTTTTTGTTTTTGGATAAAGTTTGCCCCCACTACATGAAAAATCTGGTTCTGGCCCTGATATTTGCCCTTTGCTTGTTTAATATGTGGGCAGCCTTTTGTAGATCGTGTAACCAGGTGCAAACATTATTTCCGTGAGCATAGTGCATTAAAGGTAAGCCTCTTATTGCAATCCTATTTCCTGTACTTAGGTTTCTTAATTTTCAGGTGTCGTGTTTATTTTATTTTTAATTTTCCTGATTTCACGCTTCCGTGATAGAAAAGTATATGCGATGAAGAAGTCAACGGAAGAATGATAATATGAATATTGAAACCTACGTGTGAATTGAGAACAGGAGTTTCTTTCAACGTGAAGATGACCTCCTAAAGAAGATCCATTGCTGTGTTAAGATACTTCTATTATCTTTCTGAAGACTACATGTTCCGCACCACTCTTATGAACTAATTAATGGATGAAGAAACTATCATAAGCAAAACTTACATTTAAAAATTGGTTATTAGCTCTGAAGTCTGACCCTTCAAAAGTTGTTGCCTCATCTGGAAGCTTATTTTTTATTCTATTTTTGTCGTTAAGGATATTTACACGGATTGTGCTTATTCTCCATGCTCAACATACAAAATTTATGTTTATGAGCAGAACTTGAATGTGCCAAGAGTTTTTGTTTGTGTGTGTGTGGTCAATTATCTGTTCTAGATCCTTTAGTTAACCTCGATGAACATGTTAGATCATAAATTTGACAAGGTAATGAAATTGGTTGTCACACTTGGTGTATGTTCTCTTTTGATATTTTTTTTCGTGGAAATAACTTTTCCAGTGAAACACCAAACAGCATAGAAGCTCAAGGGGCGTACCCCTGCTGACCAAACAAGCAAAATAACAACCAAACTAGACAACCTCAACTGAAACAAAACAGAATGAGATCCAAGGCAAAGCTACAACAACTTACTAAGCACAAGGGAGTACAATGGGAGCATAGTGAGGAATATGCCAAGTCAAGCAAATCAATCTGTTCTCATTGGAACTCTTTGCATGCCTCCAGGAGATAATGCAGGCTCTCCAATCTGTAGCCACTTAAGAAATGAGATTCAAGGAACCGAGAGTGTTTGCCTTGGAAAAAAAAAGATCCTCCTATTCCTTTCACACCACACATTGTAGATAACAGCATACAAAGACAGTTTGAAAACTGAATGTTTGAAGGTAGAACTCTCCTGTTTCATGCAGTCCACTCCATTACATCATGAAGATTGAGAGCAGGTCTATAGGTGTCGTTTTGCTTCAGCAAAACGAGTCCAAACACTGGCAGAGTAAGGACCGAGGAAAAACAGGTGTTGATGATTCTCTTGTTGATGTTATACGTTATACTTCTCTTTTTAATTTCTAGCATGAGGAATAAATTAAACTTGTGCTATGACATGCTTCCAAGTCCAAGTACCAACATAATATATGCAATGCTAGGATGACATAACTGTGATTGCCTGAGGGGAGTTGAGGCACACTATTTTGTGACTCATGTTTAGTTGCCAAATTCAAGTTTTCTTCATGCATCTTGAATATTGGGAGTCTCTCCTGGATGAATTGGAGATAAATTAAGATGATACTAAGAAAACCTTTATGTGATCTAGTACATGTTCCGGCTGTCTTAGAGTCTTTGACATTCGTCTAGTAGGTTGTCCTCTGAATCAAATGCTAAGTTGCTGGTGCTGTGCTGGAAACCACCTTTCCTGCAGTATCTTGTATGGAAGCCTTTTTTTTTTTTTTTCCTCGGCGAAAGTCAAACATTGTTAGTTGTAGTTACTGATGTTTGAATCCCTGTCAAAAGCATGGGAGTGTATGGTGCCTATCACTCCACTTTTTATTGGTCAACTGTTATGAAAAATGTTATAACCGGACAAAGTATGGGGTACATATAATTGGTTCCACTGTGAAACCCGTTGATATGAAAGCCACAGATTATGCAACTGCCCTAGCCAAATGGGAGAGGGAAAGTGCACGTATTTTGACTTGGTTTCATAATTCTTCAAGAACCAAGTATAGGTATGAACTTTTCGAAGTATGATACAACAAAGAAAGTTTGGGATTATTTGAAAGGGATGTATCTTGAGTCCAATTTTGCTAAGGAGTATGAGCTTGAGTTGTCAATCTGCCATGCCAATCAAGGTGACAAATCTATTCAAGAGTTTTATAATGAGATGACTAGTTATTGGGATCAGTTAGCTCTTATGGTACCATCAGACTTGCAAGCTCTTGATAGTTATGTGCAATATTGGGAGAAAAAGAGGCTAGTTTAGTTCCTCATGGCTCTTCGAGCCCAGTTTGAGCCTCTTTGTGGGGCGATTCTGCATCGCTCTCCTTTACCTTTTGTGGATGGTGCCGTTCATGAACTTATTGCTGAAGAAACGCGGTTCAAAGTGGCTAGTATAGCATCTCCCTCACAATCTGTCTTTGTTGCTCAACCTGCTCCGCCTATTTAGTACTCGACACCACTTTTACCCACTCCGGCATCCCATCTTACTCAGATTTCGGGCAAGCCTTGACCCCATATTCCCACGGATGGGTGCAGTTATTGTCATAAGAAAGGGCATTGGAAGTATGCATGCCCTAAGCGTGTTCAGCCTAAGGGCCGCAATAATTCTCATTCAAGTGGCCCTTCAGTTCCTCGGACATCACATCAGCATTATCGCCGTCCTACAGCCTTAGCAGCTCCTACC
>CM033792.1:16873283-17015429 GCA_019656835.1 Rhododendron ovatum
TCTGGTGTTGTTTCTTCTCCTCCCATGTTTGAGCAGTATCAGTAGTATAAGGCTTTTATGGAAGCCATCCAGGGGGATCCTTCCCAAGCCTCAGGTAACAAATGCTACAGTATGACATGGAAAAAGTATTCCAATGATTTCATAGGAGGATAAAAACGAGTGTTGGGAGAATTTGGACATAGAATTGTACCTTGTGAGGAGCAATGCCCAGCAATGTGCCTAACTCATCAAAGCTGAACAACAAAAAAATAATTAGATGGGCTTTAGAAAGTCTGAAATAGCATTATAAAAAGCAACTTCGTGATTCACCGACCTTATATTTGTGTAAAGTTTGCTTGCACTTGAGAGCCGACCACTTAGATTTTTTTTGTTCTGGTTGTTCACATAATATGACTCATGATTCCTCTCTCCTTGGTAAATGTGTCCCTCCCACCTCTCCTAGTGTTGCCACCGCAAGTGGATCTCCCATGCATGTTGTTTCCAATGGTTCCATCCAGTCGACTTCATTGTCTATTTCTAATGGCTTTTATATTCCTTAGACCTCAGTTAACATTAAGCCTTCTTTCAATTAGCTAGTTGTATGATTCTGGTTTTGATGTCATGTTTTCTTTCTCTGGTTGTGTTGTGCAGGATCGGGAGTCCAAGAAGCAGATTGGGCCAGGCCGTAGAGTTGGTGACCTCTATCCCTTGTAAAGCTTACACATTCCGACCAAGTCATCTCCCATTGCTGCATCGTGTTTCTGTTAAGATCAAAAGTCGTCTCCTTTTTATCTTTGGCATTCTAGATTAGGACATTTGTTTAGTGAGCGTCTTAAACTTTTAGCTAAGTCTGGGTCTTTGGGTCAAGTTTCTATCACTTTTAGCTAAGTCTGGGTCTTTGGGTCAAGTTTCTATCAGTGACATTTCTGAATGCAATGGTTGCGAACTTTCAAAAATGTCTGCATTACCGTTTAAAGTATTTATGTTTCTTCATCTTCTTTTTAGCTTGTTCATACAGATTTATGGGATCCATCCCCAGTTGCAACAAAAGCTGGTTCTATTTATTATGTTTCATTTGTTGATGATTATAGTAGGTATACATGGGTTTATTTGATGACGCACAAGTCTGATTTCTTTAAAATTTATCAAACTTTTTATGCCATAGTTCAAACCCAATTTTCTGCATCTATTAAATCCTTAATTCTTACTTGGGTGGGGAGCGCTCTCTTTCTAAGTTTGTAGCATTTTTAGACACACATGAGACTAGCCAAAAGAAAGCACAATCACCTTCTTAATACGACTTGGTCTCTATTATTGTCATCTTCAGTTCCTTCTGTTTTCTGGGGAGAAGCCATCCTCACAGCAACTTATCTTCTGAATCGGATGCCCACTCCTCTTCTATCTGATAGTTCTCCTTATGAGCAACTCTATGGTCAAATTTCCAATTACTCTCTCCTCCGTGTGTTTGGTTCTACTTGTTTTGTCCTCCTCCCTAAGAAGGATCACACTAAGCTTAGTGCCTGATGTGCCATATGTGTCTTCTTGGGGTATGACATTAATCAAAAAGGTTATCGGTGTTATGATCCAGTGACAAAGAAGCTATATGTATCACGGCATGTCACATTCTTAGAGCATATTTCATTCTTCCTCCCAAAGCTACTCCTGTGGCCAAAGAGGATATGATTCATATTGATCCCTTCCCTATGGATGTGCCGCCAGAAGAATATACCTCCACCCTTGAGGTATCCGATATTCTTGTAGCTTCTTCAGCCCTTCCTCGCTCCACTATTGAGGTATCTGATCGCCCTATCGCCTCCTTGTTGGGACCTATCCCCCCATTCCCTCAAGTCTACTCTTGCCATGTCGCTTTCCACCTTCGCCTTCCAGCTCTTTCGCCTCCCAACTTGCTTTAGAAGCTCCTGATCTGCCTCCTTGCCGGTATCCTGTTCGGGAAAATCGTCATTCACCGATAAAATTTGCTTTTTCTCGTACTTGTTTTTCCTTTTCTTATCAATCTTTTCTTTCTCGGATTCGCGCTTACTTTGAGTCTAGGTCTTATATAGAAGCTTGTAGTGATCGCACTTAGGTGGAAGCCATGAATGCTGAACTTACTGCTCTTGCTCAAAATCACACTTGGGAGTTGGTTCTACTACCAGAGGGTAAGAATCTTATTGGTTGCAAATGGTGTATAAGGTGAAAACTCATTCTGATGACGCTATAAAGCCCGCTTAGTTACTAAGAGGTTTTCGCAGAAGTATGGGATTGATTATGAGGAGACCTTTGCACTTGTCGCCAAAATGACCACAGTTCGCACTTTGATATCTATTGTTGTTGTGCATCAGTGGCCTTTTTACTAGTTAGATGTGAAGAATGCGCTTCTTAACGGGTACCTTTCTGAAGAAGTTTATATGTGTCCTCCTCCTGGTTTTTCTCATCCTTCTGGTCTTGTTTTTCACCTACGTCGTGCTCTCTATGGTTTGAAACAGTCTCCTGGTGCATGGTATGCCCATTTTCAGGATGTGGTTCTTAAGATTGGTTTACAGCCTAGTATGCACGACTCTACTCTCTTTCTTTGGCGCACCTCTCATGGTATGGTTCTTCTATTGTTATATGTTGATGATATGATTGTCACTGGCTCTGATTCTGCTACTATTGATGACGTGAAATGTCATCTCTTTCATGAGTTTGAAATGAAAGACTTTGGCCCTCTTCGGTATTTTCTGGGTATTGAGATTGCTTCTTCCCCAAAGGGGTACCTTCTGGGCCAGTTCAAGTATGCTACTGATATTCTCCACCGAGCTTGGCTCACTGATTACAAAACCGTTGTACTCCTCTTGAGCTCCATGCCAAGTTCTCTCCTTCTGATGGTGTTTCTCTAAAGGATCCTACTGAATATTGCGAGTTTGTGGGTTGCTTAGTTTATCTTACCGTGACTAGGTCAAACATTGCCCATGTTGTTCCTATTGTGAGTCTCGGTTTTTTCTGGGTATTGAGGTTGCTTCTTCCCCTAAGGGGTACCTTCTGGACCAGTTCAAGTATGCTACTGATACTCCTCTTGAGCTCCGTGCCAAGTTCTCTCCTTCTGATGGTGTTCCTTTAGAGGATCCTACTGAATATCGCGAGTTAGTGGGTTGCTTAGTTTATCTTACTGTGACTCAGCCAGACATTGCCCATGTTGTTCCTATTGTGAGTCTGTATGTTTCTACTCCTCGATCTACCCATTGGGTCGCCCTATTATGCATTCTGCGTTATATTCGTGGTACTCTCCATCAGTGTCTTCTGCTCTTTTCCACATCTAGTTTGACTTTTCAAGCTTACGCCAATGCTGATTGGGCAGGTGATAGTAGTGATCGCAAATCAACCTCTGGCTTTTGTATTTTTCTAGGTGATTCCCTAATCTCCTGGAAAAGCAAAAAGCAATCTGTTGTTGCTCGATCCACTGCTGGAGCTGAATATCGTACTATGGCTCATGCTACCTCAGAAATAGTTTGGCTTCATTAGCTCTTCTCGGATATGGATGTTTCTGTCTCTTCTCCTACGCCCTTGTATTGTGATAATAAGAGTGTTATTCAGATAGCTCACAACTCGGTCTTCCATGAACGTACCAAGGACATCAAAATTGATTGCCATTTTGTTTGTCAGGATCTTTAGTCTGCCACCATTATCTTACCTTTTGTTGCCTCCATGTTGCAGTTGGCTCACTTCTTCACGAAGACCCACACTGCATCCCGGTTTTGCTTCCTCCTTGGCAAACTCTCGATACTTCTCGCTCTCGCATCCCGAGTTTGGGGGTGGGGATGGGGGCTTGAATGGAATGTATCTTGGTGTATTATATTGTAATCAAATCATAGCTTTTTATGGCAAAGATTAGACGTAATCCTATCCTACTATTTATGGCAAAGATTAGGCTTGATTAGACTTACCAAGCATTGTAATCTTTTAATTATCAATAATACAGACCAGTTTTCTCCTATCTATTTTCACGTTTGTCTGGTTTCATCCTTGGCATCTAGTTTGTGGACCCCTTACAACCACCACCAAGAAGTTTAGGCAAAATGTTTTTGACCGAAATGAGAGAAAAAATAATGGATGAAGACTTTCTCCTCTCCTATGCTACGAGCTCCCGACGTACCAAAGAGTATAAAAAAATTCGAGGTTTGTCGAGAGGGAAGATTTTCTTTTCTTTTTTTTCCCCAAAAAATAGGGACTCTTGATTAAGTTGAAAAGTTCATTCACTTGCTTACATCAATCCGTAAGGTTGATCTGCTGGTCAAGACCTGAGACTTAGAAGTTTGTTCCCTCCTAAGATTTTAGGTTTGAAACTTCCTGGTATTATCAACTTCTTTGAGCAGTCCATACGAAGCTTTGCTTTAGCTTTAATTAGGTTTTCTGTAAGTGATCAAGGTGCGTGTAAACTGACCCGAACACCTTGGTTAACAAAAAGATCTAGATTTCCTCGAAAAGACATTGCAGTGAAGTGTTTGGATGTCCAGCTCCCGAATCAACTAGAAAGATTCAAGAACATAGGAATGCTTTAGACCTAACCTCATCATTTCCTATAAAAATGTAAAGCCATTCCATCGGTCCTCACAAAATTATGGACAGTCTAACTAAATTAGAAGGATCCCACATAACGGTGTCCATTCATAGTGTTTGCTTTTCCCCAATGTCAGTGTTTTTGTATTTTTCTTTTGTCCACTAAAGAGGTAGACAGTAGAGAACATTTGGAGTGCTAGCTTTCCTTGGGAAGCTAGTTAGAATCTTTTTGAAAGACGTAACATCACTCCAAATTGTTTGCAATAGGTGTCATGCGGATCCGGGAGCCTGTAGTGAGCAAAACTCACTACATGGTGTAGTGAGTAATCGCAACCGTCTAAAAGTATTTCCAACAATCCAGATCCGCATTATGCAACTTTGTCAAATGTAGTCTATTTCTATATCCGGTCTGTTGTTATGCAATTTTTTGTCGTTGAATTTTAAGTTGTTAGGTGGAAAGGTCCAATATTATAATAAGTGATCACCCGTATCCGTTATCTATCCAACCGTTGTGAGGTACTTTAACACAAGGGTGTGGAGTATTTCATCCTCTAGGTAAAGTGTTATTCTTATTGTGCTATGTCAAGTGGTAGTACTCAAATAGTATTTCATGTGCTAAGTAGTTATCGTTGTAAGAACGTAAGAGTATCACTCTTCTTGCATTTTTAAATTTTAGCGGTAATAGTTATAATTACGCTAGCATAATCAATCTTTCTCGTTCATAGTGGGCTTATAATTTATATCTAGTATAAAATTTGGAACCCCTAATTTAAAAAAAAAAATTGAGGGCCCAAGACGGAAGCCTTCCTCGCCTTCTCTCGGGGACGGGCCTCGTGTTTGTATTCAAATAGTGTTACTGTTGTTGTGCTAATCCATATTTTGTTTGAAGTGACATGATCTAATCCAACCAAATTTTATGTTTGTGAAGCATTATTCTCCTATAGTCGCATATGCTGAAAGATTAGGTGATGTACTTTTAAGAATCTTTGAATGTGGGCTTTATTCTGGAGTCACCCAATAATGGAATGCCTCTTGGATAACTCCATAATGCTAAGATGCTCTGACTTGGGGCCGCGTGTCCTTTTATCATGTTTTGTGCTCTGTTTTAGTTGACCCCTAATTTGTCCCAACCATGGCAATTTTAGTTGGAGTTGGACCACTTTTAGAGGGGTATATGGCGTATGGTACACAACTTGAATTCCATCTAACAACTAAAATTAGCTGATCATTAACTCTGGTTTGAGTGCAACACTTTTCTCAGGCATTTGGTTGCTTCTTCGAGCTCAGTTTACGTTCCGATTTGGAACTCTTTAGTCCAACCGATGGTCCGGTTAAGACAGTGGTGGACCAGTGCAAAGACTCAAGTTATCCGTTAGGATTCCTTGAGCGGATTTGGACCCCTTGCTTCTTAACTACAATTATAGTACTCAATGTTGAAGCACCCTGAGTGGTTGGGTGGGATTTCTTTTTTTTTTTGGGCAAAATTGATAAAGGCTATTTTGAACGTGGGATAACCTTAGGAGAGACATAAGGTATTTGTTGATTGTGTTGCGCGAGCGGGCAGGTTGGTGGAAGTATGAATCACCTCCTTCGTTTTCAATTTACGTGCAGATAGAGAGTTGCGGATTGGGGGTATCCCGTGGAAATTAAACATCTCCATTGAATCTTGAACTTCTTTTACGAAATTAACTGTACGAAGAGGGGTTGTGGGTCAGATTGTAAGATGAAAGAACGTATGGGTTGTTTATGTTCATACAACTTTGAAAAAAGTAAGACAGGTTGTGGGTCAAATTGTAAAGATGAAAGAAGTTTTGGGGTTGTTTATGTTCATTAAAAAGGACAACGGGTAACACAACTTTTCACTATATGCTTCTCTCTCTCTCTCTCTCTCTCTCTCTCTCTCTCTGTGTGTCTTATATTAGTATTAGACTAGTAGTATTCTTTTACATTTTTTTTGACATGGTAGTATTCTTTTACATCGTGGAGGCACTTCGGCAACAAATGGGACCGGAATAATGAACATGGCAGAAGGGTTGATCATGTATAAAGTTTACTGTTTATATACATACACACGCATACGTACATAAATAGGTAGTACTCCCTCCGTCCCTTTTTTGTGTCCAATATTTCATTTTGGACTGTCCCTTAATAAATATCCATTTTGTAAAGTTAGAGGGGTAAAAGTTGGTGTATTGTCTATTTTGTCCATAAAAGTAGATTTTATTTTGAAAAGTTAGTGAGTAAAAATGTAATGATAATGGGTAAATAGGGAAAGTGGAGGAAAAAGTTGATGTGAAAAATATAATGATGATATCTTTTTAATAAGTTAGAGTTACGAAGCAGGACACTTAAAAAGGAACGGAGGGAGTATTTGCTTTGGGGGTTAGGTATCTCCGGATTGAAAAAGTAGAAAATTAGTTTTAGATCAATTATGTAAACTTTATAAGTTCACAAGTCGTCCTATTAATTTTGGAAGGTCTCAAGTCTATTTTAGGGTACTCTAGAGTTTAGGCATTTTCATAAAATTTTAAGGTGCATTTTTTTATTATAGGATAGGGTACCCTAGAATTTAGACACTTTTATAGGATTTTAGAGTGCACTTTCCTATTATAGGATTTTAGTGGTTTTGACACTTTCACAGAGTTTAGAATTTTAGATACTTTTACAGGGTATCCTAAATTTAGGTTGTATAGACTTGTGGGCATATGAAATGTCTATAGTTGACCTATCATTAAATCTCCCTTGAAAAATACCTGTTGCTCACTCCAGTTATATTTTGGATGCTGGTTATCCACCACTCTTTCAGTTGGAGAATTTGTGTATGTATAGCCCCCTTTTTATGGTACCAAAGTAGCATAGGGAAAATATGGTAACTCTTCTTGTCCTCCCCTTCTAGCCAATAATCCTGCATTATCACTTCTTCTTCTTCTTTTTTGATAATTTTAGGTAGTGCAAGGTGTCTGAGGCCAGTTTGCGTGTATCTTAGACTAATCCCTATAATCCTTCGTTTCACATGCTTATGGGTGTGATGAGGTGGTTCAAGAGTTATTGGCAAAGGTAATCGAACCTGAGACCTTAGGAGGGAACAAACCCATAATCTCAAACCAAGACTATAAGACCAATTCGGTGGGGTTAATCTTGCATTATCTTCTCCGGCTAGTAGTGAGCAAAATGCATTTACTCAAGTCTAGTCTATTATTGTAAGCCACCAACACACCCAACGAACCATATATATAGTTATGAATGTGAACTTTTTCTTTTTGAAAGAGCATCTTCAACCCAATACTCCCAATGAAGATGAAGGGTCAAAATAATGTTTTATATTCAAAAAGTAAATTCAGAGTATGTTAATATTCACCTCTTTCCCAACCAACTAGAGAAGAGTATGAGTTGGAGCTCTCCCACACTCTCAAATAGAGATTTAGAGTATGGTTGGAGATTCTCTTAATTAAAATTGGATACCTTCTTGGAAGTTCTATAGAGGTTATCTTTTTATCCCCTAAACTAATTAATCACTTTTTTGCTACTAGCTTCATCCCGAAACTATGAAAACGAACTATTTCATCCATCAACTTCCCAACTGCAACCCATTTAGTCTAATAGGTAACAAGAGTTCAAATCTTGGACGGGAAAAAAGTTAACTTGGCCACCAAACAAAGAGTCTACTTGCATAGACGGGGCCCATTTTGAGAAATATAAATCAAAAGTTAGCAGATTGGATTAAGAACTTGTGGTCATTTGATTGAGCTGATTTTTTACAATGGTACCCGAAAACTTATTTTAACTTAAATGAACGTTTCAAATTGTTTGTCTGAGACCCCAAAATGGGCCTCGTCTGTGCGCGTAGTTTTGTTGTTTGGGTGCCACGTAAACTTTTTTTTGTCTAAGATTTGGACTGACTCCCGTTATCCGTCATGTTTGTTGAAGTTATACTACGGATTCAGGATGTTGTAGTGCACTCTAAAATACGTAGCAAAATAACATAGTTTGCTCCTATTAAAAGTTGTTTAAAGCTTAATTAGGTTTATTTTGATTTAGACAGGTAAAAATAGAACCTAATTCAGCTCCTAAACAACTTTAAGTGAAAGCAAAGGTATGTCATTTTGTTGTGCAATACCACTGTAGTGCACCCTGCACCTTGGACAGGCCCGGCCCTGAATTTTTCGAGACTCTAGGCGGAATTTGAAAATGGGGCCTTTTAAATGTTGATATATAAATTAGTTGTTCAATAATGGAAGCAAGATAGAATTGTGGCTCAGTGGCTAAGTTATTGTACTGCCCCTTTAGAACCTTAGGATGCGAGTTCGATCTCAAAATTGAAATTTTGAAACCATTTTTTGAACTCTTGGCGTTAGAAAAACAAAGAGGCTGAGGATCGAACTCGATACTTTACACTTATTGTCCGCGCATCTTACCACTATGCCACATTAGCCTACTCACAAAATTCTTCACATACATAATATTTAATATATTCTGATATTTCGGGGCCCAATTATTAGGCCCAAAATGGGAGGCCTTAGGCGATTGCCTGGTAGGCCTATGCCTAGGGCCGGCCCTGACCTTGGACTGCAACACCCCTCTATCCGCCATGCACACTCCCTGGTACTTTACTCGAAATATGCAGTGTTTTTTCTTCGCTAAACTTTCATTGGCGGGTTTTTTTTTGTTAGAAGCAACACTGCAAATATATATCACTAATAATATCCGAGGTTACATCATTACAAAATTGTATCAGGGAGTTCCCGATACCTAGAAGCGAAGAGTATGGGCCTCCTGTACTCCAGAACGATGAACCTTCTTAATAATAACATTACACATCCTACGAATACTTAATTGAGGAAGGTCCATGGCAACTCTACCAAGGGAGGTCGGTGTAATTTCAACAATTACACAGGAGCCTTGTGTAATTATCAGAACTCTCGGAGATCCTTTTTTCGGGTATAGAATTGTGTCCACTCATTAAGGAAAGAGAAATGATAGAGGTACCGACCAAGGGGAGGGATTTCGTACCGACGGCCACCGGCGGGCCATCTCCGGCCACCGAACGGCCTATCCGAGCCGTCCAAAAATTCTAAAAAAGAAAACCGAGGGGCCCTACGCGAGAATCAATGGCATCCGAGATGTGTAGGTACTTGATCCGAGCATCCCTTTTTCGTATGTATATGTATATATGTGTATATACACAAAAAAGAGGTGCTCAGATTAAGCATCCTACACACCTCGGATGTCATTGATTCTCGCGCAAGACCCCTCGGTTTTTTTTTTTAGAATTTTTGGACGGCTCGGATTGGCCTTCCGGTGGCCGGAGATGGCCCACCGGTGGCCGTCAGTACGAAATCCCTCCCCCCCTATCGGTACATATAGCAACACTCTTAAGGAAATTGATATTCTCACTCCATTTTTTGATGCAGACACTTCACTTTGTTCATGAAGTTACTGGTAACTTCACGTTGAAAGTCGAGCACCTGCATCAAAAAAGGGAGCGCGAATATCAATTCTCTAAGATAATAATTATTATTATTAGTAGTAAAACAAAAGAAGTTAGTAATTGAAAAGGGTTGTGCAATAATGAAAAACAGTTCAAGTGCAGAACACAAGTGAAGTGAAACCCCTAATAAACTGAAAAGCTAGAAAGGGAACTAATTAAACGTCCTAAATGAAGTGGGGGGCCAATAGAACTTTTCTTGAAAATACTTATGTTAGTTTCCAAAAGGAGGACAAATTATTGGACAAAACAAGGGTACACTAAAGCCCCAATGCCTTTCGGCTTTACACGCTTTGTCCAGTGTCTCGGTCAAAGTGGCTTTGCTATTGTGGAAAGGATTCTCCAAAGCCAATCCGAACTGGTGAGGCAAACAAGCTGAATTGAGTTGAGTTTTAGAATGTTTATGCTTGTTTGTTAAATTTTTATTGAATTATATAGCTCGAGCTTCATCTTAGTGAAAATTTGGCAAGATGAGTACGAGCCGAACTTGTCTAGGTTTGAGTCGAACTTGAGCTTGTGAACGAGCCTTAACAAGTTAAGAATATTGTATATTTATCCTCTCATACAAGTTTGGGGATCGAATAAAAGTTTAAATTTGTACATAAATAAGTTCATACATATGTAAGATTATAAAAACAAGTAAAACTATAAATAAGTTTTCATAGTACTTTTAAAAGTTTATTATACATGCATATACATATACACTTATACATATTTAAGGTTATAGGAGTATATAAAACGACGCGCACGCGCGCACACACACACTAACTAGGTTCATTAGCCTAATTGAGTCGAATACTGTCAAGTTCAAGCTCCGCTCCTTTATTGAACGAACCTAACATTGAGGCTTAGGTTCGGTTTATTTAGTAGATGAATTAAACTCGAACAAGTCCTTATTGAGTCGAGCCGCGAGTAGTACTTCACAAACAACTCAGTTCATCTACAACCCTAATCCAAACTAGTGGTTGTGTTCTCTATTGGCAAGTTTTTCTTGTGTATTGTTTTAAGACAAAGTGACCATAGATATATTAATAATTAATGTTCAAGTGCAAATAACAAAATCAAGGAACGTTTGTCTGCAGGATGAGAAAAGTGGAAGTATGAGATTCATTTTTTCTGTATTTGATTGTACAGCTTCATGTGGTAAGATAGCACACAATTCCCTGGCCGGATCACTTTTGCAAGAAAGTAAATCTTGCAGGAAAACTTAAGAAAATGTTTCCCACTACTTTCCTGGCAACTAAACACTACAAAAGTTATGAAAAAGTTAATTTTTCCATACTTTCATGTACTTTCCTGACAACTGAATGGGGCCTAGAGGTGTATGTAGACACCTTAATTTATAGCTTAGCATGTATTTAAGCCTCACTTTGGATATTCTCCGATGATGAATAGGTTCTCGTAAGTATCTGGCTAAGAGTACGAACTCCTGCTTAAACAGTTGTAAACCTAAGTTGTTGGAATACTCTCTAAAATTCCTTTCTAAGCTTATCCACACCCTTATCTTCCCTTTCTAAACTAGTCGCCACTTTCAGAAGCAACAATCACCACTAATTTGTGTCGATGACTAGATATACAACTGATCACCACCTTCCTTCTCTACCTTACCTTTGCTGATCGCTAGATAAATAGTCGATCGCCAATTTTGGTGTCCATAGTCATTTTCCTTCTCGTCTAGAACCACAAGGTCCACAACTACCTTACCATTTCTGTCTATCGCCATTCCTTTTGGCGATCGTTGATCTTGGTTTTTTGCAGAACATAGTTTGAATCCTCTTCGAACTTGTGGGCACACGCCCCTGAAATTTCATTTATGTAAAAAAAATCGGGTGCGCCCTTTTTGGAAAAGCGCGGCAAAGCGCTACAATTCAGAGTCGTCATTCGGGTTTTAGCAGTGAAACACCTAAGGAACCGAACTTGAAACGTTTGCTACGTTTTGATTTGAAAAAGGCTTTTTTGACTAGTCCGTCGTTCGTCGTTACCTTCGATATCTGAGATTCGGGAGCTATGTTACGAGAGGGGAAAGGTTTTATGGCACCCCTCTCACTCAATTCGGAGATCGGTCTCTACTCGGACATTTGATAAAATATTTGCATTTTTCTCTCATTAATCATTTTTTTAGCCATTTAAGGCGGAAGAATAGTTAAAGGGGATTAAAACTGTAACAAGCTGCATTTATATGGCAAAACGTGATGGATGATTTGCTTTATTGAAATAAGTAAAATAGATTGAGAACAAGCACCTGTGAATGTTTTAAACAAACTAAAACACACTGACTCGAAATGATGTACACAGGAGAGAAACCTGCATGCACTGGCGATGCCACTGCATGCAGAAATGACCTGTGTACTCCACTCCAAGACTGGTGTGCACCGATAAGTTCAAACCCACAGTTTCTATTCTCAACCCTCTAGGTTCTAGAATAGACCAGTGCACACCCAGGACAAACCACACAGTTTATATAATAGGGTATATACAGAAACAGACAGTAGAAATGGGTCTAAGGAAATACAATGAAAAGAACACCCATAAACAATGTGGAAAAATAAACATAGGCCAAGGCCTAAAGACCATGCAAGGGTCAGCTACTGGGTTGGATATGACTGACGTACGCCAATCATAAGGCCCCGTACGCCAGTTATACATCTTTGTCTAGTGCTTGGCTTTGCATCTTCTGGGCTCTGGATCATGACCAGAAAAATCCCATAGGCATTCCAAAGCAGATATAAACAAATATTGAATGCTACAACTACACAGTTCTAAAATACAGAAAGCTGTAAACTAGTTTTTAGAATGTAAGAATGTGATGAAAATAGAAAGAAAATAGAAAATAACTGATCAGTGATCCCCACGCCGGCATTGCACATGCAACTATGACTAGCATACGGCTTAACCTTACTGGCATGCGCCATTGAAAGCCTTGCACGATCCTTGAAACCTTATCAACTTTAGGGCTAGGACTTGTATTGATTATCAGCCTTAACCTTGCCAACCCCCCCTTAGGGGTCAGAACAGAAAGTTATAAAAGGTGGTATACCTTTGGTTTGGAGGTTGATGGTGTGTTTTGAGCTTTGAACTTGAAGTTTGATGGATGGATGATGAGTGAAAGGGTGTGGATGGTGTATGAATATGGCTGCTTGCTTACTCTTTCAAGAAATGGAGCAAGAGAAAACAAGGAACCAAAAGAAAGAGAGGGAAAAAGGGCTTAGAGCCTTTATGGTGGTTAACCCCTTGCATATAAATGCAAGGGGGTATATATAGGCCAAGGAGTGAAGGAGAGGGGGTGATAACCAGGCTGGTTTAGGGCTGGTTGGATTAGAGAGGGAGCCTCCCATGCATTAAATGCATAGGACTAGTTAATGGAAGGTGTAGGAGAGCGGGGGGAACATCCCCTGCACGTGCATAATCATCAGAGGAATGTACAGCGTACTGGGGTGGCTCAAAAGTCTCGCGTACGTGGTTGAATAAATGTGATTTGACTGGTTTTGACCGGCGTACGCCCATCCTGTACATGCGTGCGCCAGTTGAAACTTGGTCAACGGTCGATGACTGACACGTGGCAGTCTGCCAGCGCACGCCAGCACAGCACCAGCGTAAGCCAATAGGGTTTTGCTGAGGCCATTTGATTCTGGCTAAGGTTTGAAAAAGGGTTCGAAAGGGTTTGAATGAGGTTCGAGACATTCAAAGCTCAAACACTCTAACAATCTCAGGGTGTTCTTGACTTTAATTATCATTGGGGAATCAAATATCCACTACTACAATAATAGATATGCATCACACTAAGAAGATTCACAAAAATTATGGTTTTCAGTAAAAGCATGATAAAAAGTAGTGCTTAAATTTTTTATCTCAGTTTAAGTCCAAAACTGAGATAAAAAGTGAGTTTTAGCGCGAAATAAAAGATCTCGCTCTTGTGGCGAGATAAAAGAAATACAACCTCACCTTTGAGACGTGATAAAAGATTTTAGGACAGAAAAAAATGAGATAAAAGATCTCGCTCTTGTGGCGAGATAAAAGAGAAAAGATCTCGCTCTTGTGGCGTGATAAAAAAGATTAAAGACCTCACCTATGTAGCGTGATAAAAGATTTTAGGACGGAAAAGAATGAGATAAATGATCACACTCTTGCAGCGAGATAAAAGAGGAATGACCTCACCCTGTAGCGTGATAAAAAACTTTAGCTCAAAAAAAAGTATGATAAATGATCACACTCTTACTGTGAGATAAAAAGCCTACCTATTTAGGCTCGCAATCTGAATTTTCACGTAGGCGGACTGATACGCATTTAGGCAGACTTTGAAAAGTTATGTGAGAAAAACGATGTTTAAGAACTTTGAAAAGTTCGTTTTTTCTTTTTTACAAAAGGTAAGAAGATAAGCTCTAATTGCACTCATCCCAAAAAATCTTTACGTTTCATCTTTATCTTCACGTCCAAAAAGATAGAGAGAGAGAAGGCAAATTCCACAACTGGGTTCCACCAGTGTCCAGTTGTTTCTTTGATGACGGGCGAACTGTTACACTAGTGCCCGATTTTTACGTGAGCGAGCCGTGATCTTTATGATTTATTGTAGTAGTGAAATTTAGTTATTTCGGATGTATTCTAAGTATACGTTTGACACATTAGGTAAAAAAACAATTATATTATTATGGCTTAGCCTTACTTGAAAAGGATTAAAATCCAATTGAGAAGCCACCATTGAAATTGAAATTCAATATAAACACAAAATCTATGTGAAATGGTTAGTTTATAAAAATAAAATAAAAAATCTAAAGTTTGTCTATAATGTTACAATCTGCAGATTGTGATAATTTTCATAAAAATTCAAAGTTTACACTATAACAAAAAACAATATTGTTGTAGTGGCCCGAATAAATGGGGCTTCGTACTGACTCCGAAGACATACCACCGAGCTCCGTGCCGCCCTAGAAGCATATTACCGAGCTCCGTGCCGACCCCGGAAGCATATTACCGAGCTCCGTGCCGACCCCGGAAGCATATTACCGAGGGCTCCGTACCGACTCCGGAAGCATATTACCGAGGGCTCCGTACCGACCCCGGAAACATATTACCGAGGGCTACGTACCGACCCCGGAAGCATATTACCGAGGGCTCCCGAGCGAGCCTCCTACGCCTAATGAGACACATCATCGAGAAGAATCCTCGCGAAGGGCTGACCTGGCCATGTGCTTCGTAACCGCCTTATCCAGTGCATCACCTATGACGTCACCGAAGGCGGTTACCTAAGCGTGACTCCCACGCGCTTCCTTGGAGGCCAAGTAAACATAGGTCTATAAATACAAAGGGATTCTAACCTAAAGAGGTACGCCATCTTTACCCTAACCCTAGACCTAAACTTCTCTCCTTACATCTAACTTGATCGTCGGAGGGTCACTGGGCTTTCCAAGCCCTAGTGACTGGTTGCAGGTTCCCAGGCGGACGGACGGAGCAACGGAAGAGGAGTATTGTGCCAGGCGAAGGTCCCTCCAAACCTGAACCCCTACAATTGGCGACTCTGCTGGGGATCTAGCCATCAATCCAACATCCTCACTCTTCCTTCTGCTCCATTCGACGATTCCTGGTTCAAATATGGTCGAAATCGATGACGCTCACCACGGAGGAACCACCCACGGGCTCGGCTCCCTCGTGGATCACAGCCCGGCCTCCGGCGGAGCAGCCGCCCTGGGAAAAACTCACGTATCAATAGGAATCGGCGCCGGAGGACCAGATGCAGGCCCATCTTCCGAGCTCCATTCCTACGTCCGCCATCTCGAGCGGAAGATCGATGACCTCACGAAAGCCATGGAGCGCGACCGTCACGTGAAGGATGAATTGGCAGAGATTAAACATCTCCTCCAAATCTCTCCATCTCATTCCTCCGGAAGCCGCGGCGGAAGAAAGGACCGTCGCACATCCCCTCGCAGTCATGAAGTCGGCCACCTGCTAGAACATAGGTCTCGCCCTTCCGCCAAAGATCGTCTCGAGTCACCCAGAGCAGCGGACACTCGAGCCCTCGAAGCAACGGAACACTTCCGTGCCTCCTTCGCGCTTAGGTTTCCCGAAGCCGAGCTCCCGAAGCAACGGAACCCTTCCGTGCCTCCTTCGCGCTTAGGTTTCCCGAAGCCGAGCCCCCGAAGCGACGGAACCCTTCCGTGCCTCCTTCGCGCTTAGGTTTCCCGAAGCCGAGCTCCCGAAGCAACGGAACCCTTCCGTGCCTCCTTCGCGCTTAGGTTTCCCGAAGCCGAGCCCCCGAAGCGACGGAACCCTTCCGTGCCTCCTTCGCGCTTAGGTTTCCCGAAGCCGAGCCCTCGAAGCGACGGAACACTTCCGTGCCTCCTTCGTGCCTTGGTTTCCCGAAGCCGAGCCCTCGAAGCGACGGAACCCTTCCGTGCCTCCTTCGCGCTTAGGTTTCCCGAAGCCGAGCCCCCGAAGCGACGGAACACTTCCGTGCCTCCTTCGTGCCTTGGTTTCCCGAAGCCGAGCCCTCGAAGCGACGGAACACTTCCGTGCCTCCTTCGTGCCTTGGTTTCCCGAAGCCGAGCCCTCGAAGTGACGGAACCCTTCCGTGCCTCCTTCGCGCTTAGGTTTCCCGAAGCCGAGCCCCCGAAGCGACGGAACACTTCCGTGCCTCCTTCGTGCCTTGGTTTCCCGAAGCCGAGCCCTCGAAGCGATGGAACCCTTCCGTGCCTCGGTTTCCCGAAGCCGAGCCCCCGAAGCGACGGAACCCTTCCGTGCCTCCTTCGTGCCTTGGTTTCCCGAAGCCGAGCCCACGAACCGACGGAACACTTCCGTGCCTCCTTCGTGCCTTGGTTTCCCGAAGCCGAGCCCACGAACCGACGGAACACTTCCGTGCCTCCTTCGTGCCTGGGTTTCCCGAAGCCGAGCCCCCGAAGCGACGGAACCCTTCCGTGCCTCCTTCGCGCTTAGGTTTCCCGAAGCTGAGCTCCCGAAGCGACGGAACCCTTCCGTGCCTCGGTTTCCCGAAGCCGAGCCCTCGAAGCGACGGAAAGCCGAGCCCCCGAAGCGACGGAACACTTCCGTGCCTCCTTCGTGCCTTGGTTTTCCGAAGCCGAGCCCTCGAAGCGACGGAACCCTTCCGTGCCTCGGTTTCCCGAAGCCGAGCCCCCAAAGCGACGGAACACTTCCGTGCCTCCTTCGTGCCTTGGTTTCCCGAAGCCGAGCCCACGAACCGACGGAACACTTCCGTGCCTCCTTCATGCCTGGGTTTCCCGAAGCCGAGCCCCCGAAGCGACGGAACCCTTCCGTGCCTCCTTCGCGCTTAGGTTTCCCGAAGCTGAGCTCCCGAAGCGACGGAACCCTTCCGTGCCTCGGTTTTCCGAAGCCGAGCCCTCGAAGCGACGGAATCTTTCCATGCCTCCTTCATGCCTCGGCTTCGTTTCCCGAAGCCGAGCACACGAACCGACGGAACACTTCCGTGCCTCCTTCGTGCCTTGGTTTCCCGAAGCCGAGCCCCCGAAGCGACGGAATTCTCCCTTGCCTACTTCATGTTTAGGCTTCCTAAAGCCGAACCGACGAACAACGAGTATGAGGCTCGACACATCTCTCTGGGGCTTCGGACACATTAAAACATTCGGCCATACTACTCGTCAACTCCTCCCATACCAATAAGAGGTCGAGAGAAGTTGAGGGGCTATTGTAGTGGCCCGAATAAATGGGGCTTCGTACTGACTCCGAAGACATACCACCGAGCTCCGTGCCGCCCTAGAAGCATATTACCGAGCTCCGTGCCGACCCCGGAAGCATATTACCGAGCTCCGTGCCGACCCCGGAAGCATATTACCGAGGGCTCCGTACCAACTCCGGAAGCATATTACCGAGGGCTCCGTACCGACCCCGGAAACATATTACCGAGGGCTACGTACCGACCCCGGAAGCATATTACCGAGGGCTCCCGAGCGAGCCTCCTACGCCTAATGAGACACATCATCGAGAAGAATCCTCGCGAAGGGCTGACCTGGCCATGTGCTTCGTAACCGCCTTATCCAGTGCATCACCTATGACGTCACCGAAGGCGGTTACCTAAGCGTGACTCCCACGCGCTTCCTTGGAGGCCAAGTAAACATAGGTCTATAAATACAAAGGGATTCTAACCTAAAGAGGTACGCCATCTTTACCCTAACCCTAGACCTAAACTTCTCTCCTTACATCTAACTTGATCGTCGGAGGGTCACTGGGCTTTCCAAGCCCTAGTGACTGGTTGCAGGTTCCCAGGCGGACGGACGGAGCAACGGAAGAGGAGTATTGTGCCAGGCGAAGGTCCCTCCAAACCTGAACCCCTACAATTGTCTACTAAATTTATTAGCTAAAACTAAAATTTTCGCTCCAAGAAAATCTTTTGGTGACCAATAACTAATTTTGATTAGCAAAAGATTTGTTGTCATATTTTAAAATTTTTTAAACAATGTTTATATATGTATTTTTATATATTTTAATATCATGTTAATTGCATTTTAAAAAATTCAGCAAATTTTAAGGGGAAAAAAAAAATTTCTCACTTTAGGAAGTAAGTATAAATATTTTTGTTTTCCTAATGTAACAGAAATTCTTGGCTAGCTGAGTGGTAAGGGTTTAGAAAATCAACTAAGGGTGTGTGAGTTCGAAACTTGGCAATGATAAAAAAAGATGGTCTAGTAGATACAAAGAACAGATCACACGCAATGATTTTCCATCTCAGTTTATGGTGGTGTGATCATTTTGAACTTTCAATCATGGTTATAGACCGTGATCTAAAGTGACATATAATCACACCCAGAAAGAGAAATGATCTCGCCTAAAAGAAACAATCACGGCTTATAACCGTGATAAAAGAGAAACGATCACGCTTTTTGGCCGTGATTGTTTCTCTCTTTCAATCACGGTTTATAACTGTGATAAAAGAGAGTGACTTACAATCACACCCAGATCCATCACGGTAGCAAGAGTGTGATAGAAAACTTACAATCACGGCCAATAACTGTGATTTTTATGGTTTATTGTAGTAGTGATCGTAAGTAAACTAATCTGGACAGTCCAGAATAGGGTGTCTACAGAACTCTTCCTTCCTAATGCTGGTTATACATTCCAGATCTCATACAACTCTATTTGATAGTGTTACAATCGGATTAAACACTCAATTTCGGATTTAATTAATTCACATTTCTCTTATAAATAGAGGCCTAAACCTACGAATTAAATAAGTTCAATCCCTCTCAAACCACCTTGAAGCCCTGCGAAAATCCCTACCCACTACTCAATCCCATAAACCAAACCCTAGTCTTCAAATCGTTGAATCCCGAAGTCCATAAATATTTTGTGTATTCACCAAACCTTCCAATAACCGAAGTCTTCCACTATGCTTTTAACCCATAAAAGCTAAGAAACCGTGCTTCGATATTTTACTGGGCATTGAGGGATCAAGGTGGGATAATCCACTAGCCCCGGTGGGCTAGCCATCTTCCGTTTTGGTTTAATTCTTTTACTCCTTTTTTTTTTTTTTTTTTTTTGCGTTTTCCTGTGTTTCTGTTGCTGTGGTGAAACTAGGAGTGGCGATCATCACAACTTTGTGGCGGTCACCAGTGTTTTATATTGCATTTGGCAATCGATCGATCTTAAATGGCGAGTTCTGTCGATCGTCAGTGATCCTAGCGATTGCCAGTCCCTGCCAAATTGTTTTCATATTTTCTGCATGCCTCCCATGTTCCTTTCCCGTTTGTGGTTTTATTATTCGTTCTCACCCATATCTGTTTAATGGCCAATTAAAATGTACTTGCAAAATCAAGAAAAAAAAAAACTGAAACATTTTATGTCTAACAATTAAAGGCCAACCTTTTGGTTGGTCGGAGATCTAGCACTTTCACCTAACCGTACCCTTGGCACCCGAATTCAAAATCTCGATCTTTTTGATTTCTTGGTTCCTAAAACCCAGTGGCGACTCTAAACAGAATAAGTGCGCCACAAAGGGTACTTCTGATCAAACAAGGCATGCCGTAACGAGTATCTAAAAGAGAGTAATTTCACTAATTGGCCATCCTGTATAGTGAGACCTCGAAAGGAGGGTATCCACAATTTGATAACTCAATAATCAATGAATAAGAGGTGGACTAGGTGGAACATTTTTTAAAAAAAATCTATAGACAAAAGTACTCAGGCCGGATTTCTTTGTTTGACGGGACTATATATAGTAAAGGGACATATAATGTCATAGAGTACGTAGTTCCATCAAATTAGTAGTGATGTGACAAATAACATCACATTTCCTATGCACTGTATCCATTGGACATTTAATTTGGACGTAAGATTTACTTAACCAATCACCGAATACGTGGTTCCTAGTTCCTAGCTAGATACAATTCAATCTGACACTAATATTCGGTTAATAAGCGGACTTTTATTGAAGGAGTACATGCTAGTGTCTTTCATAATTAGTATATCTTATCATAATGCGAAATACAAATTTCCCGCCTATGAGATCACTATTTCAGAAAAGTTCCTTCTTCTTTATTTTAGTGTAAATCTTAGCATAACGCTAAGGTTTTCGTTGCCTGATGTGTTTAGCAATTCGAAGATCTCAAAATTTTCTTGCTCCATTCTGTTAAATATGAGAAACGATGTACTATTGATTGTATTCAAATCATAACTTAGCACGCCTTTATATATGCTACAGGACGCATAACAAGGAAATATGTATAATAAGGAAACCTAGACTAACTAAGAAACATAAATAATAATCTGCCTAAATTGAAAACATAATAATAAAGTTTAGAAAATATGGCAACATAATATTATGAAATATTATGTTGACATCCCCCCTCAAACTCAAGTAGATCTACCAACTTGAGTTTGAAAAAACAAAGATAAACCAGGAGCAGCCATGCCAAGCTAAGCAAAGCCAAAAGAAATCGAAAGACGCCAAGAAAGAGAAATGACCAAGAGAGCCAAAAACAGCCATGAGCGAGAGAAGCCATGACAATAGAGATTTGAGGTGAAATCTGAGTGCACGAGCCAGTTATATATTACTACAAGTGCCCAGCGGACAACGATGAAGTTTAGGCCGCCTATCAAGAGCAAAAATTCCACAGGGTATGAGTGCCCGGTGAACAGTGACGAAATTTTAGGCTGCCCACCGAGAGCAAAAATTTCACAGGGCCTAGACCTTATAGCTCTGATACCATAGTAGATATAAGAAACGATGTATTATTAATTGTGTTCAAACCATAACATAGCACGCCTTTATATAGGCTACATGACGCCTAACAAGGAAATACGCATAATTAGGAAACCTAAACTAACTAGGAAATATAAATAATAATCTGCCTAAACTGGAAACATAATAATAAAATTTAGAAAAGATGGCAACATAATATTAGGATTATGCTGACATGTTAGAATAAATGCATATATAAAATAATATTGGGATCAAATTGTGATCTTGAGATTGTGATTTGATTGTAATTAGGATGATTTTACTCCATAGTTAATCAGTATGATTTTCTTTCCATAGTTAGGCTCTCTCTTCTTGTATAAATAAAGGTCTCATTGTATGATTTCAATAATTGAATTCAATAAAACATTTCTTCTCTCATATTTAACATGGTATCAGAGCTATAAGATCTAAGTATTGTGGATATTCGCTCCTGGTGGACGACCTAAGCCTCACTGTTATTCGTCGGGCACTTAGTTACTTTGTCAATTTCCTCCACACTTTCCGGTTGCTATCACCCACCAGAATGTCTCTTCATCACCAGCGCGCCTCTTCACAACTAGCGCTCGTGGCTTTTCAATTCGTGGCTTCTTCGTTTCTTTTCTTTCAAACTCAAGTTGGTACACCTACTTGAGTTTGGCTTGGCCTGGGGTGGCACAGTGGCTCCTGGTTTCTTTTTGCCTGGATGTTTCTAGTTTCTCTTGATTTTTTTTAAACTTAAGTTGGTAGACCTACTTGAGTTTGGAGAGGGATGTTAGAATAAATGCATATACAAAATAATATTGCGATCAAATCGTGATCTTGAGATTGTGATTTGATTGTAATTAGGATGATATTATTCCATAGTTAATTAGTATGATTTTCTTTCCATAGTTAGGCTTCTCTTATATAAATAGAGGCCTCATTGTATAATTTCAATAATTGAATTAAATAAAACATTTCTTCTCTCATATTTAACACAGTTGCACCAAAAAAATGAGAAATAATTAAAATATCAATTTTCTTGTAATTTTCTATGTGTTCAGTTACCACAAAAATTATAGAATCCACAGCTTCAACTTTTTCACTGAGAAACATTATTTTCCTGCAAAATAAGTCTTGCTAAAAGGAATAACTTCTTGTTTTCTTGTAAGATTTCTTGTCAAAAGAACACACAAAAAAATACTCAGTAAATTTTATTTTCTTTTACTTCATCTCACTTTACTTTTCTTGAAAATCAATTTTTCACACAACATTCCTGGCTAAATAGAACCAAGTAAATTGGGACGGGAAAAAACCAAAGGACGACAATGAAACAGTATTTGTTGAGAGAGAGAGAGAGAGAGAGAGAGAGAGTAAACGACAAGCTGGGAAAGAGATAAGGGATTGGTGTGGACGATACGTAATTGTCCAAATATGCAGTATTGATTATTAAAAGTACTTCTTTTCGGTATTTATCTCCAAACACAAATCCTATTCACGAGACAAAGGCTTAGGGATGCCATTATTAGCTAGCCCAAAAAAAAATTCCTCCGTCCCAAAATATTTGTCCAGTCTGCAAAACAAGAACTCAAAAATAAAGTATTTCTTTCAAGAAAAAATTCAAACTTTTTTCATAAATTAAAAGAACTCATCGATATTTAGTGAATTGATAAAAAAAATTAATTTTTTCTTGCAAAAATTATAATATTTTTACGCCTTTGTTTGCGGACCAGACCAATATTTTGGAACGTAGAATATGAAAAATTAACTTAACCATAAAAAACGTAGGCTTACAGCTTACTCTTAACTCTTGAAATGATGCACTAGTGTTTTTTCCCCTATAAGCCTCGGTGTACTCTCTCTCTCTCTCTCTCTCTCTCTCTCTCTCATGTTAAAAATTCTGAGCACAGGCAACATATGTAGTGTCATGGCTTATATGGGTTTGAGTTTTGGAGGGTCGACTCTTAAGCAAAGTGGAAAACAAAATGCGGAAGCAACTAGCTCACAATTCATTGGAGGGTGATTAAGATGCAATAAGTATTTTCAAAAACACGAAAAAAAATGTATGGCAGTTATGCAAAATATTACAATTCAAATTATAATTTTCTTGACCTTTTTTATAGAGTAGTAATGCTAAGTAAACACAGACAAAAGTGCACAAACTCTTGTAAAGATGTGTCTACAGCTATTTGAAGCATGTGGAAACATACACCTACCCCTCCCCCCTCCATATACCTCCGACCCTGCATACACATTGAGCGATTCTAGAAGCATTACTGTCCGGATCTGGACACTCTTGTCAGTGACAATAACATTTTTGCTCGTTATATTAGTATAATTAAGAACTGCATAATAATGACAAATGCTTGGCAATACCCATAAATTTCCACCAATGATATGTTCAAACCCACAACATTTCACAGAAAATAACTTTTGGATTCTGGCCAACTGGAATAACCTCATTGGGTATTGATGCTACAGTCCCAATAAATAACAAAAATGCTCAAGCAATTTCTATTGGTTTGGAAGAAAAAATATGAAGTTTTTTTATTTATTTATGAGGCACGCTTATCAATGAAAGCAACTCAACTTTATTTTTATCAAATTTATGCGTCTACAATGCTCCAGAAACTCCAACAATGAACTGCACACCTAATTTAATTGTATATATATTAGCTCATTTGGTCATAGTTTTTTTTTTATGAGTCATGTGTCCAGATCAGTTTACACGTTCCTCTATTAACTTTGATGTCTTAATTCCAACTGTCAACTTACTTAGAGCCCAATTAAAATTGAAACAAACCTCCTTATGCACTGATCCCAAAAAAATTAATAGTACCCGAAAGGTTTCAAACTCGAAATCCGAAAGGGGAAATAAATCCCAATTTCTGGGCTGCCCTTTGGGGGTTTTTTTTTTGCCAAGTGCCCTTTCGGGGTTCTCATAGTTGACATCTAAAATCAATCAATTAACATAAATAAAATAACCAATGGGCGGTGCATTTGATGTTAAGTGGGTTCCATATACAGCATGTGCCAACGACCATTATCCCCACAATATAAGCGTATGCGGTCTATAATTATTAAACATTATGTGGAGATAATTTTGTTTAAAAGGGGCTTGTCTCGAATAACTACGGGCTATATTTTAATGACCTCTTTTGTAATTTTTTTTTTTATCCAGTGTCTAGGAAAGAAATAGGGTTTGGAAATTACCCATCACATTACTTATTATGACTGAAAAATACTAACAGTCCTTAATAGATAGTAGCATTATAATCCAGCAAAGTGTATAAAAATCTATGAAAATATAAATATGTGACTTTTAAATTGCAATATTTGATTTTTCAAGAAGAATAAGGGTCTATGGTAATTGAGTTAGCTGCTAATTTTTAATCGATGATTTGTAGGTCAAACCCTATAATGTACACTAACAAATAGAAAATTCTCGAAATTACTAGAAATCAGTGCATGGGACTGTATTAGGTTTAAACAATATATTGTTAAAAAAATTAGTCAATGCCCTTAGGGCACCAAGTAGCAACGCCCAAGAGATAGATTACTCCATCATTAGTGGACAATATTTTTTTTCCCAGTAAAAAAAGAAAGTAAAGACAAGCTTATTTCAAATTGGTAAGTAATATTACACAAATGAAATGAATATGCTATAGACTGTTCTAGATATTTGCCGGGGACATTGTCTTCAACGCAAGATATAAGAATTGAACCCTCACTTAAGATCCTCACAGGAAGTGATTTGAATATCAATCCTTTTATGAGGAATTCTTTACTTAGATTAAGTGCGGACCTCGTAGATTCCGATCGAATTTTGATAATCCAAACCGTTCAATATGATCAATTTATGATTTTAAGGGTCCCTTAAAGAAATTAGCAAAAAATATGACTGGAAAGTGCTTTATTCGAGCAGTTTTTATTAAACGATTCAATAAAAAACTACTCAAAACAAGTACTTTCCGATCATATATTTTTGCTGATTTCTTTTAAGGACCCTTAGAATCATATTCTGTACACATTGAACGGTTCAGATCATTAGAATTCGATCGGAAAAAGGAGGTCTGCACTTAAGGTCCTCACAAGAAGTGATTTTTTGACGATCGAATTTTGATGATCCGAGCCTCTCAATGTGTTCAGAACGTGATTTTATAGGTCCCTCTAGAGAAATCGGCCAAAAAAATGACCGGAAAAGGCTTGATTTGAACAGTTTTTTTTATTGAACCGTTCAATAAAAAATTGTTCAAATGAAGCCATTCCCGGTTCTTTTTTTTATTGATTTCTCGCGATTACTCTTGAAATCACGTTTTGATCACATTGAGCGGCTCGGATTATCGAAATTCGATCTAAAAAAGAGAGAAATGACGAAGTCCACATTTTAATTAAAATGAAAATGTTCTTGTTTGAAACGGACTTCCTTATTTAAACCGTTGAATATATGTTATGGCCCCATCGCGTCATAGGAACTGAGAATAATGCTTTAATTTAGCCCCACTAAATAGTACTCCCTCCGTCTCTTTTTTAATGTTCAGTATTTTATTGTGGGCTGTTTCTTAATAAGTGTCCATTTTGTAAAATTAGTGGGTAAAAGTCGGTTCATTTCTCATTTTGTCCCTAAAAGTAGATTCCATTTTGAAAAGTTAGTGAATAAAAGTGTAATAATGATGTCTTCATAGAGGGTAAGTAGGGAAAATGAAGGTAAAAGTTGATGTGAAAGGTGTAATGATAATGTTTTAATAAGTTGGAATTACGAAGCAGGACACTTAGAAAGGGACAGAGGGAGTAACTCTATAGACTTGAACTCCAAAGTATAGCCGGAGAAGAGAAATTTGAGTAACCCTTTCAGCCAACCACTTTGTGGTAAATTTTCCTCAACTTGTTTACATAATTACATTGTCCAATTGGTGCTTTCGCCAAGTGAACCGGTTTCCGGGTCGACCGGAGATTTGGAACCAACCGGGTTTGGGGGCATCAAACACCATGCAGGTGCAGTGCCCAATTTCTTTTTTCTTTGCAAAAAGTTAAGACTCTGAACTGAACTCAACTCAACCACGGAGAGAGAGAGAGAGAGAGAGGGAGAGAGAGAGAGAGAGAGAGATTATTACTGGATTATATCAGAAACGAGAGAAGGAAGCTAGTCTGAGGTGGTGGTTGTTTGTAATTGAGTTTGGATTGATTGTGTTGGAGTAAGAGAAGAATAATGGAAGGAGAGCACATAAGGAGGCACCACAAGCACGAGCCCAAAGACAACCAGTGCACTTCCGTTCTCGTCAAGCACATCAAAGCCCCCGTTGATCTCGTACTCTCTCTCTCTCTCTCTCTCTCTCTCTCTCTCTCAATTGAGTTGGTATTTGATTTCTTTTTGGTTTAATTTGCCATGGTGTTTGTCTGGATTTGAGTTCTGAGACTTTGGTTTGTTAATTTAGATGCTTGTCTTCTGTTTCGAGTTCTATTTCAGATGGAAAATCGTTTTCTCTTGTTTGGTGTGAAAGAAAACTGAGGGGAGAATAACAACAAAACGAAGAATTAAATTAGCACAGTGAATTTTCCTATACACTTTCTTCGAAATTTGTTTTTCCTCTCCTTTCCTCAAGTTCCAAACGGGGCCGAGTGCTATTTACGAACGAAACTGTCACAACACAGGATTCACTAGTTTGGTTGTTTTTCTTCTTTTCAGATGTTTTCTAGGCTACTAAAGGAAGGGATGATCATTTACAGTTTGATAACAGTTTGGTTCGCTTGTTTGATTTCCTTTTTCAGTGCAGATGTGAGAAGAAAAAAAGTTGGATTTGGGTACATTTTGTTTTGGTATTTTTTGTGTGTTTTGAGGTCTGAGACGTCGTTTGGTGAATTCAAAGACTCTGTGTATTGTGTTCTGATTTTGAGTTTCTTTTCGGACTACTGTTATCCTATTATCTTTTTTGAAATATGATTGGGTTTATTTGTGTGTGTGTATTTGGTCGCCAAAAAATTTCAGGGAAAGTAACGAAGTTAGAAGCGAGAACTGCAAAACGCAGAATTGATGTGTTCTTTTTACCTGAGAGGAAGATGTTTATTTAGCGTTGGTCTACCTCTATAACCTTTGCTAACCCCTGATATCGAAAGCCTTGATTGATGCTGAGGGACTCTATGAACTGTTTTCTGTTTTCTCATTATTTTTACTTAAAAGGTTGAGCTGCGCTTCTTTCGCTTAATGAATTATTGTGATTTTGTTAGGTTTGGTCATTGGTGAGGAGCTTCGATCAGCCACAGAAGTATAAGCCGTTTGTGAGCCGATGTATCGTGCAGCAAGGTGACCTTAAGATTGGGAGTCTGAGACAGGTGAATGTGAAATCGGGACTTCCGGCCACTATGAGCACTGAAAGGCTCGAACTGCTTGATGATGAAGAACACATCCTCGGTATCAGGATTATTGGTGGTGATCACAGGCTGAAGGTACATTTACTGTTGTCTCATTCCCTGATTTCCTCTCTAGTTCATCCCGGCTAATATACAGGATTGTTCAGCCTGCTGTTGAGGGGCAATTATTTAACATTTCGAAACATTGGGTTGTTTCAACGCCTGTTTGAAAAATCCGATGACAATTTCGTAGAGCTCAAAATTGTTTCAACGCCTGTTTGAAAAATCCAATGACAATTTCGTAGAGCTCAAAATTCATTTGTATGTTTCCGAAACCTTTTTTTGTTTTGTTTCCTAGCTGACTGAAACAATGTACCGAAATGAAATTATGTGTATCACATCATTGCTGTTTTTTCTGTCCCTTCTACCAAATTCCTCCAATCATGGAGTGCTCCAGAAACTTTTTTGCTTTCTACTTGGGTAAATGCAGTTCCTCCAGAAACATTCAAATCTTGGTTTCTTTTGTTTCTTGATTCTGCAGAACTATTCTTCGATCATCACTGTTCACCCAGAGATAACTGAAGGAAGGCCGGGGACTGTAGTGATAGAGTCATTTGTAGTCGACGTGCCCAATGGAAACACAAACGATGAGACATGCTACTTTGTTAAGGCCCTCATCAACTGCAACCTCAAATCTTTGGCTGAAGTCTCTGAGAGAATGGCCATCCAGATCCGGGGAGGACCCATCCAGAACCGCGGAGAACCCACAATGCGAGTCTGACTGGCGGGGTGGCAGGATTTTTAAAGAATTGTGATGGCTGTTGGTAAAAAATCCTGATTCAGTCACCCACAAGCTTTGTAGAGATTGGTTGGAGCAGGTCTTTCTCTTCCACTTTCGCACAAGTTTTGTATGGAGTCTTGCTCTTAGAGTAGACGTTATCATCCTCTTTTCAATTTTAGTTTTGTCCTTGTTTGCTTCTCTTAAAGTGCTGCTCTTACTATTCGGAGAACTCTACGTATAAGAGAACTTCGTTCTCTTCCACTGGAATGTTCTTGGGTTTCGAGCATGGACTTCTGTAAGTTGTAGTGGTGTAAAAAATGTAAATATACGCGAAAAATGTGTTTTCGAGTTTGGATTTTCACGTTCGTGGTGGAAATGGACTTGTGGGGATGTGTTTCTTAGTTCCTGAATCCTGCATATGCTCTACAAGTCATCTGTGCATTTTGCATTTAGTTATTGATTTTCTTCTTCTGTCAGTAACCAATCCTAGTGTTTGATAGGTCCATGATCCAAATTCAGTCAAAGGAGATGTTCTGATCATGGGTTGGAAAGCGATTTTTTCAAGTAAAAGAAGAAAAAAAAAAACTCCTTCGCGTCACTACGTTCTTAGTGGCTAGGTTTAGAAATCTTGTTCTTCGATATTGGCTCCTCAAAATCCTTGTCTATCCAAGTTTTTTGGGAAAGTTGACTTCATATGAAGAAACAAGCCAAAGAGATGAAGGGTATATAGCCTTGAAAAATCCAAACAAAGACAGACCCAACAAATCCAAACAGGACTACTGGAGTTGCCAAAACCCAGAACAACTAACACAGACCTGAAGTTATTAGCACAGATGGCCACTTGACCACATGGAGCGAGATCAATTGATAACTGAATTTTGATACAATTATCTCCTCAAACCTTCTTATTTTCCAGTTTCTCGGGTGAATATTGAACAATAATCACCAAGTCATGTTACAGCTTAATCATTGCTAATTGCAGCATTTGCTGGTTCAGTTGGATGGATAGAGTTCTTTATCCTGAAAATGAAGATGTTCTTGGTGCAGAAAACACACCACAACAAGGTACTCATTATTTGCTGGGAACTGTCAAAATAGATCACAATCACTAAACCGGAACCAGTCATTTTTCCTTGATTCTCTCGCATCTTTGGAGGCCAAACACGTGATTCCTCCAATGTCTTTGCAGAATTATGCCTCTTCTAACTGCAACTAACTTAGTATTTCTTATTTCTGATCGAACCTTTGGTGCCAAGAATGGTTTTAGTTGGAGACAAAATCTAGATGGTTGAAATTTTTGCATGAAAGGGTTAATGTGGTTTTTGTGAAAAAAATCAAAGCTGGATCAGCAAGACACGTGGCTTGGTGTACAGTACTGTAAGGCTCAGCACTCCATGAATCATAATGACCTGCTCCACACGCGATCGCATTTAATTTCTTTCTTTTTTCTGGTATGCCAATTTGCGGGAAGAAGGAATTTACATAAATTCAGCCTAATGCCAAGAACGTCCTCTGCCCTTCGAACTTCGAACATCAAAATCAATACGAGAAGGGAGAGGGGAGGGGAGGGGAGGCCGAGGCAGTTTATGCATAATAACAACAATGCTCTTTAAATGAACAATAATCTGAGTTCAACTGAGGGTACTTCATGATTAACATGTCGCAAAATTTTCTCTTTTATTGTATATTACACCCCACATAACCCTGGAAGTATTTCTATTAATACTAAAAGTTGAGCCAGTAGAACAACCACCTTTACATAAGAAACATACTAGAATGAGTAGCACAAGAAATAAAAAAAAAAAAGATTGTGGCAAACTAGGAACTATTTGAACTCGTAAGCCAAAAAATTATACTGAGGAGAAGCATACATTACAACTCATGGTACCTGAGACTTCAATTTCAAGTTGCATCTCTATGGCTGCGTGGGGGTGGGAGATGTTGGAGGCTTCAAATCTGGATACTGCAACCAAAGAGGTAAGAGAGAGAAAAAACAGTTACTTGACACTACTACCCCCCAAAAAATAGAACTGTATAATCACAGGAAAATTATACAGGAACTATACAAACTGATACGGCAGATGTGAGTTTTAACGTTTGCTATTTGAGACCAAAAGACCCACCAAGACAGCCCATTGTTTAGAAAATGCCACGGCCACATCATTCTCATTGTACTTGCTATATAAGAACTCTGCAGAACAGCATTTTCCAAAGAAAAGCAGAAAAAGAAAGAAAGAAAGGGTATGGAGAGAGATTAATGAAGAGCGAAAGAAAAAGCATTGGAAACATAAGATCAAAATAGAAATTCTCGATGTATTTAATGTATAAAAAACTCTGCGGGAATTCATTTTCTCCACAAAAGAAAGAAAGACCATGGCGAAAGATTCTGAGGAAAGGCAAGAAGATAACAAAGCGAACTCTTTGGATTCCCTGCCATTTTTCTGTCCCTTGAACCATAAATCCATGATAAGGGTACCAAAAACAGCATATAAAGGCTACTATGAGGGTGAAAACGAGAATTACAAATGGGTATGGCGAGAGTGGTCTTGAATTTCCAGGAAGTGATTCTGCTTTGACTTCTTCCTTGGAGACTGAATTGATTTTGGGAGCAGGTTCAGCAGCTGCTTCTACTTTCGGTAAGGACCCATCAGTGAGGGTAGGGCTTGCCTCCTCCACAGGTCCCGGAAGAGCCTTGCTAATATTAAGGGCTGGTAGAAGGGCCCTCCCAATTTGCTAGGTTTTAGAAAAAGAAAATCGGTGTTTAGGATATTAGATCACGGACTATTATAGTAATTATCATAAATTCCAAATGGAAAGTCAAATACATTTGAAACGGTCCATTGCTGAGAGTCAGGACTTCGTGAGTACCTTTATATCATCTCCAAGTTCTTTGGGGGCAACTTTGGTTGTCAATAACTCATCAACTTGTTGCAAAGTTTGCTTCCGGTCCTGTCATGGAAAATGGAAGTGACCTAATCTTTCTACTCACAAAGTACACTTCGAACTGTTTGCCAATATTTGGCAAATCGCTTCTCAGAAACAGTGTTTTTTGAAACAATAATGCTCATCATTTCACTTCATATTCATTTTCATAATTGCCAAACATTTCAACCATATCAACCAACAATACTTTCACAATCTGATCACTGAACAGTAGTGCAAAATTTACATGATTAGCACTTCAAATATACGTGATTATCTTGCGAATCCCCAGTCCGGGAGTGGATGGCCTGCCTTTGACCGAACCGGGGAGGGGAATAGTCGATGTGTGCGTAAGCTGGCCCAGACACCTTGACTGTCGAATCAAGAAAAGAAACAAACCAGTAGCGTATTCCATGACACAGACATTTATACCATATTACTACGAAAATAACTAGAGATGTATAGCATTGTCAAGTCTTGAGGAATTCTGGTTAGGTTTTCATCATCCAAACAATTTGAAATTTGCTCAAACTGTTGCTCTACATAGTGCATGAGTCACCCACTATGTGTGCATATGGGACCTGCACACGAGTGTGTGTGTGTGGAGAGAGAGAGAGAGAGAGAGATTTTTGTGTCCCAAAGATGAAAACCACTCCTCAAGCTCTATAGTGAAAACAGCAGAATAAAATTCTAATTAACTCAACAAACCTCTGCGAAAAGGAGCTTCTTGCTGATAACTTGAAGAAGTGCAACTGAGCCTAGAAGTTGGAGTATTGTTTCTACCTAAAAAGATATGGCAAAAACATCAACAACGAATTTGTCCAAAAAATTGCACAAGACTTAGAAAATGCATAATCTATAATGAAAGCCCGAGTCTCAAAATCTCAACCTCTGAAAATGCCAATAAACCTAATCCCGTAGCAGCAGCAATCCCAAGGGTAAGAGATAATGCATCAGAGCCCTCCTGAAAAATCAACATGTCGCAAACAATTAGCCAAAATGACTCCAGGAATCTGTCATTTGCATTTTGGTCGCATAGCTGAAAATATAGGATGTGTATCCACTGATGTATTTATTTCAACTGAAAAGAAAAAGCTAGATTTGTGCTTGTTTCAATGGTGAGGTGAGGAATCTTTTACATCATCTTTGATAAGAGATATGTCACTAATGTTGTGTTTGGTTTACTGGAATGGAATGCGCAGTCTCTCGGAATCCTAATTCTGAAGTCTGGTTCTTTCAATAAAATAACAGAATGCAACTAGAAATGGAATCATCAATCAGCATTTTAGGTGAAGGGCCATTCCATTGGCAGACCACAACACTATTCCATTCTTTTCCTAATCAATTCAGCGAACCAAAAACTACCTAAAAGAGTTTATTCTCCTGAATGCTAAACTTGGCATCCAAATCCTCTCATGCTGTTAAAGCTTTGACTGAATGGTAACAGATTTCTCAAAGAGGGAAACAGTCAACTTGGTTCACTTCTCAAGGGATTGATAAATTCATACAATTACTACCTTATAATAATTATACTAATATACTTTCTCCAGTCTAAACAATCAACTGTAGTTCAACACTTCATTAACAATGGAAAATAACACTTGTTTCAAGATTATGGGATATGAAACTGGAAAACAATACTTGATTGCTGAAATGGAGAAAGATGTCAGAGTGTTCAGGCAAATATGAGGGGAAAATACATACTCCGATTGCACCTCCAATTGCATCTGTCAAATTGCTCAAATCAAGACTCAATGTTTTCTGTGGTAGTATCCAAGGAAGACCACTATTCTGCAAACACAAAGATTCATCTTGAAATTTCATCAAACCGAAAATATAACGAAATAAACTTGGATGCCAAGTAGGAAAATGAGAATGGTAATTACCATCCATCCGCGGGGCCCTTCTGCGCCATCTTTTATGGCATAAGCAGCTTTGAATCCATTAGAGGTGACCAACTCTGCAACCAGTTCAGAGTTCCCATCGAATCTGGCTTCCATCACAAAATCACAGCATTAGTTGCATGTGTTAGCTAGCAGAAGGAAACCCGTAAAATATTGACACCATTCAATCGAAAAAAAGAAGAAGAAACCTATGATTATAAATAAAATAAAAGAAAGAATAAAAGAGGCAAGGAGGGAGAAAGGAAATGAATAACTAGATGGAAGAAGCTTTTTGTCAGGCTTGCCGCCTTGAGCACGTTGTTTGATGCCATTTTCAGTTGCATATGTTAGGACACTTGGAGCTCTGAATCTGTTCATGTAACTGCTCAGGTGTCCAAGTTTGTCATTCTTAGATTATTTCTCATTAATTAACCTTTGTTCTGCAGAATAAATAGCTTATGCTTTTGGTGCACGGAGAAGATCTGATGCAACTCAAACCTCTAATATCTTTTGATTTTCTTGTCTGGCGTTGAGGGAAAAAAAGAGGATAATTTCTCAAATGTTATCTAAAAATGAAGTATGGCTAATGTCTCTTTAGTTCAGGTATGTAAAATCTGGAATCTATTTCTTTTTCCCGCTCTCCTTTTGTATCTGTGCACTAACAAATTCTTATTCAACCGAAGATATTCCATAAAAATGAAAGATAATGCCCTTCGTAGGCTGCTAATGTTGGAACAGCATCCATGTGAGGAGACTCGAAAACTTGAACCGCTGCTTATTGAGCTTCGTTAAGAAAACTCCCTTGACTTTGAAGTGGAAACATTGTCTGTACATCAGTTTTTCTTGAGGCATAACACCTTCAGAAATTTTTTGATCCGCCAAAAAAGTTCTTCTAAGTATAAACTACCACAATAGGCATGGCTAAAGATGTTCTTCTTTTCCTCCTCAATTTTCGGTTTGATTTTAAATTCATATCCTAAATTTTCTCTTGATTTTCCGCTTTATCCCCACCTTAATTACACATAATGAATTACAAATTTCAATCCGTAATTCACCCAATTCACAATTTCTCCAAAAAACAAACGACGACTTATTCTTTCAACTATGGTTTTCATCTTCCACCCAAATTCAATGATGCATAACTCATTTATCATATCATGCAACAAACTAACAATCTATGGGTTGATAGGTAACCTCACAATTATATCATATACAATGTCAACTTTCTTTGTCAGTGACACCTATTATTACACTGGGCAATCTTTCTATCTATCTATCATTATAGTATAGAAATGTAGTTGAAGCCAAAAAGCTCCCAACCCTCAATCTTAAATTCTTAGAATTTAGAGTTTCGTTTTTTTTTAAAATGAAAGAGAGAAAAACGTGGGAGTGGAGGAGGGGAAGAGAGAGAAAAAGAGGCGAGAGGGGAACGTGGGAGTGAGAGAGAGAAACTTATGAAAAGTTATTCTATGCCCCAACAAGGTACTGTCACGTAGGACTCTAAATTCAATTTACACAACATATGTCATTTAGTGTGCAGAATGAGACTAATGTTACCGTGCATCGAACATGAGACAAAAAAAAAATTAGATTATATTTTTTATCACTAGACTTGTACCCGTTCGATACACATGGTCGAAAAAAACTAATGTTAATTTTTTATCTCAAGCATTGAACGGGTACAATATTTGATTTTTTTTGTTACAAATTAATTTGATTTAGTTTTTTTCAAGTAATTTAATTTGATTTAATATTTGTTGCAATCTGAGTTGTTCATTGTCGAGCATGAACAGTCCGGATTTGCCCAACACTTATGTTGTTCAAGAGGGATAGCATACACTCCAGGTTTCTTTTCTATCAGCTAGCGTCGTTTTCGTTCGATGCACGAGACAAAATATTTGTGTGGCTCCGCTACAAAATATCGAACTCACACAAACGACGCTAGTACATATTATTGCACTGGGTAATTAACTACTGACAACTAACAAGTAAAATGCACAATGCATATTATTATATAGGGCAATTAACTACTAAAAAATTGTGGGTCGAAAACTTACTTGTCTAGAATGAACAATGTGGTTTTTTCTGGTTCCTTGAACTTCAAAGAAAGCTTCTTCAAGAACCCTACCTTATCCTCCCCTCGATACGCAACCCCCACCGGCCTCTTCTTTAAACCCCGGATATCTGGACTGCCCACTTGCCTCATCTCAACCGGTGGCCTTATATCAACCAACTGACAGGTGGAATCATCGCCCAATTTTGTATAAGCATTTTTTGGAGACTCAACTCCCCATGGCTTAGGGCTACTGAAGACCTGAGACAAAACTAGGGGCACCCCTAAAAGGGCAACCCCACCTGCTATAACTAGAGGGTTCTCTACTCCAAAATTAATGACACTATCAATAAACCCACCGAAGTCAAACTCAGAAGATTCCACAGAAGGGGATGAGCTTGCTGATTGTTGAAGTGCTTCCTCGTATGTCAAAGCCCGAGCAAACCCAGAACTAAGAACTGAAGACAATAGCAATAGACCCCCATGAAGATTTCTGCTGAAATTCTTTGAGATTTTTTGTGGGTTGTGGCTAAAATTGACAGGAAGTGGGAATTTGATAGGAGAAGAGGTCGGGAGTGATGAGATTTTTCTGGGTTCTGTTCTTCTTTCAGAAAGAACAGATAGGGGTGTCAATCCTACTGCATTGAGGGCTTCCATAGCATAATCACAAAGACTGCTTCTGAGGTTTCAGAGTATTGGTAGAATTGCCTTAACCACCATTAGAGTTGGATGACTTGGATCTTTCTTTCTCTTTTTTTGGCAGTTACTGTTCAATGTGAAGGCGGCCTTAGCTTCTTGAGTCCAATGGTGCAATTTGGCTGGTAGTTTTGAGTGTGGGGAAGAGAGTCGTTGGCAGGAGGGATGAGCTTTTGGCCAGTTGTGGTGTGACACGTAGCTAGTGAAATCAGAGGTTTTGTTATCATGTTGGCATTGGATGGGGGTGGTGACTTTAGCTTGCTCTTGTGTGGTTGAGAAGATGTCTAAAGAAAGTTATCGAAGTAGTAGTACTAGTAGTAACATAGGCAACTATATGTACATGTCATGAAGTACACTAGCACATGCTACTTAAAACACATTAGTTAAGCTGCAAAATATTTTCTTTGTAATTTATATTAATCTACAAGAGAAATAAACATGCTCTATAGGCTCATCAATTGCTACTTGAGATCAATTATAAACTTGAAGATCTTGAGTTTAATTACCATTAACAACTCCATGACCTATCTAAATCTTGTGATTAGTTCTACATGTAAGAACTTCTACACTATCTTAGTCAGAAGATCAACTTTCATAAAATTGAAGTCATTTGTTTCAGACAATATGAACTATATACAAAAAGGCTTGTCTAGCATCCTTCAAATCCATTGATTCAATGATTTGGGGCTTTACATGAGATGCTCAATCCACCACACCAAACTCAATAAGCATACGTACCAGTTTTTCATTTAGAAAATCAATCATAAGCTGGATTGTTGGAAATCTAGATGCTTGTCATGGCAGGTAGACTCTGGTTAATTCGGCTATACATGTTTATTCTTGCAAACCCATTTCTTCCGTAAATCTATCGTCAATGCTCTTGATAAAACTAACCATGATTTCGTAAGTGGCTCGAGGATCACAAGAAAATTCACTTAGTTAATTGTGAGAATATTGTGATCAAACGAAAAGACTTGGGGCTGCGAGGTATTACATATATTGAGATGCTGAATGTTGACGTATGCCCCATTTGAATCGGAGATTGGAGAAGGAACACCATTCCTTAGGAGGAGGAACCTTCAAGGCCCTCCAATGTTTGCACATATCTAAAAAAGCTACTAGGAATGGCCCTATTGGCCATGGCCCCTTAGCCCCTTTGGATGGTGGGATAAAAAGGAGAGTCATTTCTTACTAAATTTGGGTGTGAGAAGGAATGGCCAATCAAAATATTTTATTTTTGTAGTTTTCTCTCCATTTCTCACCAAAATACTCAATCCAAATGAGTGATTTTGCTAGAAATCACAATCCTTTCTTTTCTTTTGTCATGAAATCACTCCATCCAGAGGGGTTAAGGGATCTAGTTGAGGGCTACCTTTGAATGAAGTTAATTCAGGATTTGTGGTCAGCGAATAGATGGGATTTCTCTAACCTCTGTTATTCCCCAAGATACCACACAGAAAATTGAGAGTGTCACGCTCCAGCAATCCAATCCCCAAGTTGACCTTAACGTGGGGAAACATTCTTTTGTACCCAAATTCTTTTGTACCTCTATTCCTAAGCATTTCAGGCCATTGGATTAAGTTAAAAAATTTAAATTCTTTAGAAGTTTCAAAGAATTCAATGTCCAGAAACTTATCGGAACATGGATATACCAAATTTCCAGAACACTTGGCGGATAGTATTTTCAATTGTAAGAGTTGTTCAACTGTCAAAAATTAAGTTGCTGCCTCTCCTGTTTTTGATATTTGGTCTTGAATCTGAAAATCTAATGCCAAGCCTAAAATTCAAAATTTCCTTTAGTTGAAGCGGTTGTTTAAGCACCAAAGGCAACCTTGACACTGGGCATATAACAACGTACAGATGACAACTGCCCAATCTCCTCCTTATAATGCCATTGAGAGAATGCTTCCTTAATTAAGACCCATCTCCTTAATTCCCAGCTCTCGAGTGATTTGAATGGCCTATTTAAAGAGTGGATCCGGGGATGCTGTAGTGCACCTCGGCACTATACGTATAGGTAGAGGTGTCAAACGTGCGTGTCGTGCCGTGCCGTGCCGTGCCATTCAACTTCCGTGCCAACCGTGCTTCGTGTCGTGCCATGCCGTGCCCGTTTACTTAAATCGTGTCGTGCCGTGCCGTGCCCATTTACTTAAATCGTGTCGTGTCGTGCCGCGTTGTTTTTCAATCGTGTCGTGCCGGGCCAGGCCAATTTACTTAAATTGTGTCGTGTTGTGCCGACCCATTTTTAATCGTGTCTTGTCGTGCCGTTTTTCAATCATGTCGTGTCGGGCTGGGCCCATTTTACTTAAATCGTGTTGTGCCGTGCTGGCCCGTTTTTTAATCTTGTAGTGCCATTTTCAATTGTGCCGGCTGGGCCCATTTACTTAAATCGTGTCGTGCCATGTTGGGCCATTTTTTAATTGTGTCATGCTTCGTGATATACCTGTTTTACTTGATTGCCGTTTTTAATTGTGTCGTGCCCATTTAGAAGTGTCAAACGGGCCGTGCTTCAAACCAAGTTCCATAGGACTTGGGTTTGAATCACATGGAGGTTTTTTTTCTTTAAAATTAGTTTTTTCCTTATTTATTTTTAGTTGTTCCAATTTAAAAGCTTATATTTTATAAATTATGAAACTAAAATGCCTTGTTTTGTAATTAAAATTATTGTCATTGAATCACATTATATTCATGAGTCACAAGTCAAATTAATAACTTTTTTCCCGTGCCTTGTGTTGTGCCCGGCTAGAACCGTGTCGTGTCGTGCCTAGCCAAAACCATGTCGTGCCGTGCCCATTCAACTACCGTGTTGGGCCCGTGCCCGGTTAGAACCGTGTCGTGCCGTGCCGTGCCAGGCCAACTTCCGTGCCGTGCCCGTGCTGTGCCTGCCCACTTCCGTGCCCCGTGCCAGTCCGCGTGCCCACTAAAACCATGTCGTGTCGTGCCGTGCCAGGGCACGACCGTACCCGTGCCCGTGTCGTGCCACATTTAACCGTGTCGTGCCCGTGTCGTGCCGTGTCGGCCCGACCCGTTTGACACCCCTACGTGTAGGTGGTCAATCCGACCGTCCATCTTGACAATAGACGGCTCAAATTTTCATCTGAACAATAGACGGCTAAGATTTATAGGAGTTCGGATTAAATCCGAGCCGTTCGTGCCTAGATGGATGGCCAGATCGGCCGCACTATACCGTGTAGTGTGACGGGTGCACTACAACCCTTCCCATTCCTTAAAGAGTAGGTTTCTTCCGGTGGAAGACAATTTAAGTACTAGAAAAATAGAGTATATTTTTACTAGTGATTGTGGAGAATCAGAAAAATCAATGAACTTATTGGACGGGTTTATAAAATAAGGTTTCAATAGGACTGGCCCCGTTCCAGAACGGGTTTTAAGTCTTTATTTTTTAAGAGGCTATTTCAAGCTCAAAAATTATAGGCTTATTGAAATCTAAAAATATGCAATATGGATCTTGTTTGAAAGATCTCGATGAGATCTTTTATACGATGCAAAAAAATTTTAAAAATTATTTTTCATTTACATTATTTTTAAGTTTGAAAATGTGAAATAAACTGCTTATTTTTTAAGAAGATTTCTGGAATGGGGGTATATAACTTGAAAAATCCTTGTTCGGTTACCATTTTAGTTTAGTTTTAGTTTAATTTTTCAATAATTACTCTATTTCTCAAATTATTACTTTCTCATATCTCTTTATCTCTCTTCAATTATTACCTATCTCTTCAATCATTACTCTATTTCTCTATCAACCCACTACCAAAACTAAACAAAACAAAAACCTAGTAGTAATTTCCGTTTATTTCTCGGAAAGGTTAGGGCATGGGTACCGAAGAGAAATTGGGTCTTGAATTATGGCCTCCTTTCAGTTCCTCCGCCCTAACTAAACCCATATAAATTGGGCCTTGAATTTACGGCCTTATTTGTTTTGGGGTTTCAAAATTTCTGTGCACGATTTCTAATAAATTTTTTTTATCCATCTATTTATTCGTTTTAGGTCTTCCATATACATCTATTTATTCGTTTTGGGGTTTCCAAATTCTTGTGCACGATCTCAAAATTCCTCATTCGTTTTAGGTCTTCCCTTCAGGTCCTCCGCCCTCGCCTTAAACCCATATAAATTGGGTCTTGAATTACGGCTTTAATTGTTTTGGGGTCTCAAAATTTCTACGCACTCTATTCATCTATCTTCCCTTATTGTTCTCAAAAACCTCTCTTAAAATCCGAACCGACCCAACCCAACCCAACAATTATGGACGTCCTTATGAATCTGGTTCCAAAACCCGAATTGAAAAATTCTCCCAAACGGCTTCGCTCCGTGTGTCTAGAAAGCATAATCCCGTTGAAAAAATCGAAAGTAAAATCGAGCGGGAATTTTTTCTTCTTTTTTTTGGGCGCTTGGGAAATCTATTTTCTTGTGTTTTTCAGAGACTGCTAAAATACTCTTCGAAATTCGGAAAAAAAAAAAAACAGGAAGGCAGAGAAAAATCCCAAGATCTCTTCTGAATCTCTCAGTCTGAAAAATCCTCACTCAGATTAGAGACAAGAAGAACAAGTTTAATCAGTTTTTGAGGTGCATTTCGTTAAAACCATGACCAGGATCAAGCATGTGGCCCAACGGAAACCTAATCCCCGTCGTCCCTCCGGTACACCTCTCTCTCTCTCTCTCTCTCTCTCTCTCTACAACTCTGCTCTGTTCAAATTCCCGAGCATTTTGCCTGATTTCTCAAACCCTAACTCCAATATGTTTCTCTCTCTAAAACAACAACTAAATGAGCAGCAGCAGCAGCAGCCGCTGGAACTAGTTCGGTACTCTCTCCCTCCCTCTCCCTCTCTATGCTTTTAATATCTAGCTGCATTTAATATCTATGTTTTCTCGCGTTTTACTTCACACAGCTTAACATAGCTATACCTATAGTTGTGTGCGTGTATGAATGGGAACGTCTTTCAGCTTTATTAGGTCTAAAAGTGAAGGGGTCTGACCTTCTAAGACTATGAGAGTAGCGACAACTTAGGTTTTGATGAATGCACACTTCCATGTCGATATTCTGAGCTTTGTCATTATGGAATTAAACTGGCTATTTAATAGGAGTGTTTTGAAATTCATTAGTGTCCCCAATAATACCTATACAGCTCCAATTCACCTTCCACTCCAGTTGCAATACGGCTACGCGATTAGGAATTTGTTGAAATTGAACACTGGACCACTTCGTTTTATATCTACGTCTATCTATATTAGAGTCTCGATGTAATATTATTGTGCTGTTTTACGCTCTTTGGCAGACGCCTACGAGAAGAAGTCCGAGGGCTGCTCCTCCAAGTGAGTTCACATTTAGTCTTTCTTTTTTCGTTTGCTGTTACCCTGTGTATTTGTTCGAATTGGGGATCATGATGTAGTACTTATTTGCGCTGGTTGTAAGCTTCTTTTTTAGAATGATTTGGGCATTTGATGTTCAGGTTCAAGCCAGCAAACAAAGAGGAGAAAGCGCCCAGGTACAGCTGCTCTTCAGGAGATTCGGAGATTGCAGAAGTCAACACAACTTCTCATTCCAGCTGCTCCTTTCATTAGAAATGTGAGCTCTCTCTGTCTTTCTTGCGTTCTCCCTACACACACACACACACACACACACACACACACATGTATGCATAGCATTCCAAGAACTTTAATGGAGGAGCAACATGCTCTTTTGGAGCATGTAATGTAATTTGGAATGCTGAAACTACCCTCTAAACTGCTTTAGTTTTTGATTTCTCAACCTCTTTCAAGCACTTCAGATTCTGATGCTTCGTTTTTTCATTCTTCATCTTCTTTCAATAGCATCAATTGTTTTTTACAGCAAAGCCACCAGGTGTGCGTGCCTTATTATATACTTCTCTGTGTATATTCTTTTATCCGAACTGTGACCTCTCTAGCTATCTATATGTGTGCATGTGTCCGTTAAACAGAAGTCATCTGATTGTGAATTACATTGAGTAGATCAGTATTATGATTTATCCCATGTAATATTCAAATACAGCTATGTTCTGTTAGGTTTTTGTATTTCTTGTTCAGAGAAATGTTGAAATGAGATTTAATGCCATTCATGCTATGTCAGATTAACGTCCTTGAATTCTCGATATTGACTGCTAACAAGAGGACAATAAGATGTATTAGATAGAATGAGCGTGGTCTCACAACTAGTCCTATGAACTTAAGTTCATGTTATGGTTTGAGGCAGCTAATCCCCAAAACCATTACCTTTAAGTACATGTTATTTCCTCCTTACGAATCCAGATGTTGATGTTACCATGTCAAATGCTTATGGTAAAGTAAAGTCCCTGAAGTAGATTCCAAAGTTCTTTTGTTTTATCAAAGTGACACCATTCTGATTTCTGTGTTTTAATTCAACAACTCCAAATTCCATGCCTCAATTAGATAGATGGAACTAATTTCAATGGAGACTACGCTTTTGGAAAATGCTAATGACCTTGTGATCCAAAATTTTGTGGATGTGCCCACTAGAATGGTACTAATATGCTTTGTTTATCTACCGTTTGAAAGAAAACTATATAGTAGTTATCCTGACAGATTCCTACTATTAACTTAATCAACTGGGTGGTGCTAATGCCAAAACTGTTTTTGTTAATGCCAAAAGTGTTGTGCATAAAAAGCTTGTACCATGTGCAAAGTACAAGACTTTTATGCACAATAGTTTTGGCATTAGCAAAAGCAGTTTTAGCATTATCATTTCCCTATCAACTTATCATATTACCGTAAGGACGTTTCAGTGATAAGTAAGAGCTTACTGTTGTTAAGGGCACAAAAGGGACACAACCTTGTTCCTTAGGAGTATAGTGTGCACAACCTTTTTACTGCAAAAATTGCAAAGAGTGAGCTCAAGGAAAGGGGTGAGCAATGAGCATTAGTGAATGAGGGTTTGCAGAATTCTTACACTTGTTACTGGTTGCTTGACTAATGCAGTTTCCCATAGGCTATAGCACCATACCAGGCAGAATGTTTCGAAGGATACCTGCTAGTGTGTGAATCGAATCTAATATGAAGATCTGAATTTTACTTGCAGATCCTTGCAAATTTTTTTGAGTTTGTTTTCTTCATCCCATTTGATCTTAGTGTGAGATTTTATTTGATATAGACTACAATTCTCATCATTTATGGCAGGTGAAAGAGATTAGCAACTTTATGAATCCCGAAATCACTCGGTGGACAGCTGAAGCTTTAGTTGCGCTTCAGGAGGTATTGTACCCTTGTCTAATACAGTGAGTGCATGGACGTGGAGTTTTCTTCGATTTTTGGTCAACTGATTATGATGGTTGGGACTTTGCCACAACATTATTAGTTTACAGTGAACTTGCTGTGATAGTTAGTTTCCTTAACTAGTTGAGTGAGTGCATGGAGGTGGCAGATGCTATATGGTCATATAGTGAAAGCATTTTGACGTGGAGCTGATCACACGAATCTGAATGTTGAAACAGTGACGAATCATTAATTAGTTTGGCATCAGAACGAGAAAACATGGAGAAACCATATGCCTACTTCAGTTATTACATATGGATCTGGATTGGAATTTTTTATATTTCCTGTAACTCAATCAGTCAATTGTTGCTTAGCAAAAATAAAAATAAAATCAGTCAATCATTATTACAAATTATGTATGGCGCTGTTGTCGCTCAAACTGGTGTCTGTTCATAAAAATAAAAAGACATAACTTTATGTTTGTATCAACAACTTCTCGAGGCTGCCCATCATGATTCTTGGAACTAATCTAGCCATCAAGCGAGCTGTTCATTAGGTGTTTATTCTTGAACATGCTCTATCTCGTATTCCATAAAAACTGTTAGGCGGATAGAAAGACTCTAGATGCTTTACCATCAATTTGACAATATATGCACTCATCAATGTCATCATCTCAACTGAGCTTCAGTACAACTACTTCTAATTAGCTACAGCTACGCCTCTCTAGATTTCAATCGTTCAAGTGCCATTTATTGGTTCAAATCCTTGCCTATTGTTTTGTAAGATCATCACAGTGAGTGGCTGATACAGATGCATGTTGTAGTTTTTATGCCTTAATGGGTTGTCACTTTTTGCTGCTCACTTTTGTAGGCAGCTGAGGATTATTTGGTTCATTTGTTTGAAGATGCAATGCTATGCGCCATCCATGCAAAACGTGTAACTCTTAGTAAGTGAGAAAATTGATAGGGATTATTTCAAGAATTAGTTTTATTATCCTCAAGTCTCATCTTTCATGTTCTTGTTTTTTTTGTGGTTGGTGGCTATGTATGAAAGCATTTGTTCATTGGTCTTTAACACAAAAGAGAAAAACTGTTATTTAAATTTTGTATCCGTAGACCTGGTCTTGTGCAATGGTAAGCATAGAACCAGCGGTCAAACCCGAGAGCTGCCACTTTGGACGAATGATGCTTGACCCCTGGCATCCTTAATTAATGGGAGCCAACACTAGATACTACCTTTCCTAAGTTTTGGTATCTGATTGCTATATTAAACAACTCTATTATGAGTGCAAATGACTATAGCAGCTGATTTTCACTTTCAGAAAATTTGTTTGCCGCTATTTGCTCTCAACAATTATCCACTGTGATCAAAGTTTTAAGTTTTCCATTTCATTATTATTTTGGTATTCTTAAATAAGGATGAGGGTATCACAGAAATGGTAAGGATGGCTCAGGGGATACCATTTGGACTCCTCGACCATTAACATTCACTTAGTACGGCACTGCAATACGCGCAATGGTCGCTGCTTATGTTTAGATGTTTAAAGCTTTTATCAATGTTGCTGATTTGGCTATTCTACTAGCTGTACATTGAGCTTCAAACCATCTAAATTTGCATCTTTTTTCTTTCTTTCCCTTTTTCAGTGAAAAAGGACTGGGAGCTTGCGCGGCGGCTTGGAGGGAAAGGCCAACCATGGTGATACCATGAAACCAGTTACCCATGCTAGCAGTGGTGATTTGACCAATTAATTGATCTGTTGCTTTGTTGTAGAAGGAAGTAGTCCTAACCATTTAGATACACCATATCTTGAGCTGTAGCTAGTCCAATAGTTCAGCAGTTGTAAAGAGCTTTGAATTCTTCTACATTGAGCTTATTCTCCTTTGTCAGACGGTTGCGATAGGATGCAGAAGATTTTTACGTAGCTGACAATTTGTATCATTCACCATATAATTGCGGTGAAGTGTATAGACTTGTTGGAATACTTATCTACTCATTCCAGTTGTTCTCCTGCTTCATGATAAGGGAAAAAACTAGTATTCCTCTGGAACGTTCAGAGTCTCTGTTGTTTTGTTAGTTTAACCGTTCATCGATTTTTATGGTTGAGTTTGCGGGAAGTGATGTTTGCTTTAGTGATTGCATTTGCAGGTAAACATTTTGGATATTTCGTTTAGAGTACAAGTTCTGTATCTCTTGAGGGATGAAGAGGTGAACGCAACAAGTAAATAGAATTGGGTAAATTGCAATCACCTCTCTTGAGGATACTGACAATTTCACTGACCTCCACTGTTTTATCTGAAATTGTGCTGACGTCCCCGGTCAGACTTGGTAAGTATGATGCCATTAACGGAAAATAGTAATAGTAAACGACGTTTTTGACTTTTCTGAATATGGAGCTTTATGTCTCTTAAGGTCAAACAATCATATGATCTGCAAAAGTATTTTGTTGTCATCGACTATATGTCTAAGGTTTTTATCCTATATGGAATTAGGATTTGACTTTTTAAAAAGGAAATTGAAGATATAATAGTTGCTTGCATTGAAGGAAGATTGGTTAAGTTTTACTACTCCTTCCGTCTCTAAATAAGTGTCCGCCGCGCAAAATTAGGCTTTACAAAACATTCATATTTTTTATTAAAAAAATTAATTTTTTTTCACAATCTTATAGAACTCATTGCTATCTATTGATTTGTGAAAAAAAATTAATTTTTTTAACGAAACAAATGTATTTTTTTGAAGGCCTAGTTTTGCGCGCCGGACACTTATTTGAGGACGGAGGGAGTATCATTTTGGAAAGCATAACATATTGTAATTGATTCAAATCGTTTAGTAAATGTAAAATACTTTTTCAAGGGTTTTTATAAAAAAATCAGCTCAATTCGATACCTATAGATGATCGATCAAATCATTTAACTTTTCATTATTCAAAAATCTCAATAAAAAGTTTTTTGATTGGATCGAGAACATATAATAAGTATTGGATTGAGTTGATTTTTCACAAGAACCCTTGAAAAAGTGTTGTACATTTATTGAGCGGCTCGGATAGTTTGTATGAGACTCGTGGTGGGCCCCACAAAAAAATATGTGCACAATCTGTGCGCTTTCATTTGTGTGTGTAGCAGCCTTCTTTAAATGACGATATGTGTGCTGGAAAATGTTTGGATCACTGTTCGGTGTTCTAACTCAACGTAATCAATACTTAATATTTGAAACATCCAGTACATTATTGAATTAAAAACATGCTTCTTCTTTACTTTCGTTTCGTTTATTTTTAAATTATTATGGTTACCAAACATGTTTTTTGTTTTTATTTTTCAATAAATAAACAAAACTCGTTTCTTATTTTTTAAAAGCAAATGTAATACAGTAAAAAACTGGCAACTTTACCAAACAGAGTTTTAAATAAGTTTCTTTGAGTGTTTGGTTTGCAGTTTTGAGATAAAAAAGTTTTATAGATTTGTGTATTTTTTCTTCTTTAGTAATTTTTTTTAATATTTTAACAAATTCTTTTACTTTTTGAATAGAGGTACGCTATGTACATTCAAAAAGTATAACATAAATAAAAAATTTGACAAAAAATCACTAAAGACGAAAAAGCACGGATGACGAAACAGTCAAAATTTTAGAGAGATTATTTCAGAGAGGAGAACCAAAACATCTTATCAACAACTTATTCACCACCGGAAATAACTTGACTTTTTTGATTTAATAATTTATTCACTACCGGAAATACTTAACAACTTTTTAACCACAAATAAAAATTTACAAATTTTTCACTACCGAAAACACCTCTTAGTTGGGTTATTTTCTTTCTCCTTTTTGTGCGGGTGGTGATTACAATTTTGGATCAATCACTCCCCACGATGTTCCTCTTCAAAATTTAATCTCCAACCACTTTTCAACATTTCAACCACCACAATATAAATTTATTAACGGTCCTGCTAACGGGGTGCTTGATAGCATTGGATAAAAAAGTACCGTCTGCCATTAACTTATTTAAAAGTGATTGTTGGACATTTTAACTTATTTAACCCTCCGTAAAGCTTCACTACGTTCATTGAGAGTTCTCATTAACCTTTTTATCTAAAATTATTTTTATTTAAATTTTTGCCGCAATTTTTAAAACAAAACATTCATCTCGACAAGAGAAATCATGTACAAATATAGACCAAAATTAAAAAAAATTCGTATAACACGAACTTTACTTTAGACCAAAAAGGCAGTTGTTAGATTCATGTTAAATTTTTTAGATTCACCATTCGTTTCGATGAGAAGAGTATACTGTAAAAAAATTACTACCAAAAGTATAAAAAATAATTCACTGAACGAACAATATACCAAAAACAATCATTTTTTTTGTATTTAGTATCGTTTTATATGAACATCTTTCAATATGGGTCCACATTTCTATATTTTCTGATAACTACCTCTTGTTGAGACTCAAGATAAAATATTATGACAAAAAGCTTAAAAAAAATTAAAAAAGATGGTATGGCTTTGTACCTATTGTTATGGCGTAAAAGATTACTCAATAAAATTATCTTTTATCGAAAATTTTAATTAAAATGGTCATAACACAATTAATAATTATGAACCGAATTTTTAGATCAATAATGTTAGAGTCAACACTCCATCACAACACTAATCACACCCACCAACGTGGTACTACATGATTAGTAATGGGAGAACATACACTTTAAAACTAGTTTACAACTGCCAATCATATAGTTCCACATTAGTGACTGTGGTTTGTAATTGGTGAAGTGTTGTGTCCATGGTGTTATTAAAATTATCTACAGTGCTACATGCACAACAAAGAAACCCAACAAGAAACACAATCTATCTCTAGCCGTTCATTACTGTAATTAGTGGTCATGATTCGCTCAAACACTTTCTCGAAAAAGTTATCTTTATCGGGATTTTTTTTTTTTAAAAATTTAGACTGTTCAAATACATCTTGACCATTAAAATTAGTTACACAGCCTTCACAACAATTGTGTGCCTAGCATTTTAGTAAACCATCTTTTGTATACTACTCCCTCCGTCCCTTTTTAAGTTTTCTGCTTCATAATTCTAACTTATTAAAAAAACATCATCATTATACCTTTCACATTAACTTTTTCCTCCACTTTCCTTATTTACCCATTATCATTACACTTTTACTCACTTAATTTTAAAAAAAAAAATCTACTTTTAGGGATAAAATAGATAATATATCAATTTTTACCCACTAATTTTACAAAATAGACACTTATTAAGGAACAACCCAAAATAAAATACTGAACTCTAAAAAAGGGACGGATGGAGTATTGTTTTTCGGTTGTGGGACACCCGGTCTTGCTTTCGTGCATGGCTTTTTGTTGGTGTGTGAAGTGTTGTATTTTTATTCTGTGAATGGGGCCAATTTCGTCATTTTGCAGTAAAAGTTAAATAGTCTTTACTAAAGCTGACAAGAGTTTGACATTCACTGCCGTCAAAAGTAACTGGACACATTTGACGCGCGCGTTTACACCACAAACGGGGCATTGTCGCGCTGGTTAGCTTTTGCCATTTATCAAACAGAAATGATTCGTGCACAGAGGCCTTTTTCTCCCGTCTCGGATTGCGTAAAAATGATCGGAGTCGTTCATTTTGTTCAAAATATATTGTTTAAGGTCTTCGTAAAAAATGAGCTTCGTTCAATATCGTTAGAAGCGTTAACAAAACACCCAAAATCACTTCAGAATTTAGGCTAAATTACTACAATTTATGATTTTCATTATGCCGATTTTTGATTTTCTAATGCATATTTATGGTGCTAGTTACGACTTGTACTTTAAAATTTACTTGTTGAACAGGTCATTAGCAGATTATCCATAGTTAAAAAATATTGTTATTATATAACCATAATTATTCGTACTAAAATCCATAATATTTGTATTTCAACCAAATATATGCGTAGAATATCAAAAATTAAATAATGCTACCCATAAATGTTATGATAACACCTAAAACTGTCATTTTCTTACCACAACGTGTCGTATCAAAATAAAACATATGTAAATACCACAAATTATGTAACAAACCACAATTATTATGACAATACTATAAATTGACGTTTTCTTACCACAATGTGTCATACCAAAGGAAATTGATTAAAATATTCTATAATAAGACATGTCTAAAATACCACAAATTCAGTAATATAACCAAATTTGTTATGATAACACCATAAATTGACGTTTTCATACTCACAACGTGTTGTATAAAAAAAATTCAATTAGCTTGTTTACTTAACGATAGTTTTAATCGGCAAAATACCATACCATAATTAAATAATATAACCACAATTGTTGTAGTAAAATCATAAAGTGGCGTTACCTTACCACAACCTGTCGTATTTTTTGTGTGTGATGATATATTCCATAACAAAATAAAAATGTCGTAAAAATTCCACAATAGTTATACCGAAGCAAAATATTTACGTAAATTAAATACCAAATATTGAATAAAATAATCACAAATATTATAACAATACCATAGATTTTATTACCTTAGCACAATGTGTTATATGAAACTTAACCTAATTTTTTTTCAATTCCCACCACATAATTTTTTCAAAATTTAAAAATTTCTACCATATTATCTTAATTTTCAATTCCCTCCATACTATTTTTTCAAATTTTAATTTTTCCTACACAATACCACAATAATTTAAACTAAAAATGAAGTTCTCGCACAAAATTTTCATCCAAGAAATTCACCATAAAATAAGTACTATGTCCAAATTTTCGAATACAACTACAATTTCCTCTCAAAATATTAGTCTAAATCAGTTTCTTTCTCTACAAAATTTAATTCAAAAAATCAAAATTCCTTTGTGGAAAAATGAGATGTCACTAAAAAAAATAATTATCCAGCTGCCTCAAATACATACACTTTCGACACTAAAATGGAGTATAAAAAAATAAGTGTGAATATCAAAAAATAGAATGTGAAAATTACTCCCCTTTTTGTAATTGGTGAAATTAATTATATTACTGTCCAATCTTATTAATATTCAGGGCGGTGCACTTAACAATTGGCACTATATATTTGACATGTGGATTGGTGCCAAACCTTCTCCCGATGCACACCAATCTAAATTTAATGGTGGTCCCGGAAACTAGGTCGTGGAAGTACAATCTAAATAATTTTGTAAATTTATTGTCATTGTACTTTCTTTCAAAAAAAATATTATAGTCGACGTATTAATTTACACCAATGACATAGGCTATAATATAATCTACAAGTGCAAGGCCAGCATTAAGACAGAGCCATTTGAGGCCATTGTCTTCTCAAAATTTCAACCGGGAAATAGGGCTCCTACGAACAAGAAAGTATTATATAATTAATAGCCTTTAGAATTACAAATTCTCATTTGTGTACCATAGTGATAAGGTGTTGGAGTTTGAAAATTTATCTAAAATATATGGGGTTCAAGTCTTGCACCCTTCATTCCTATTTTTTTAAAAGAATGTTGTTATTTTTTAGGATACATAGTTAGTCAATGAAGTTTCGTACTTCAACAAATCTCGTCGTTCAATTTCAATACAACATTAAAATCTAATAATGCATCATCTGAGCCCCATGTAAGGTGAGTTTTTTTTTTTAATTTTTTAATTTTTTTATCGAAATATATCGTCTATCTTTTACAATTTACATAATATCAATTAGGTCATTCGTACCAAAAATTAAGTTGATGGCTTATAGCTAGACACTTAATTAAATGGAAAATATCATTCTATTATTTAATCTGCGTGTCGATGATGGAGCTTCCTAAACCTGATCGAGGCAAAAATTTACGTAGGTGACTCAATCAACAAACATAAAAAATTTAACTGATTTAATTGTCATTATTGTGTCAAGGTTGCATGGCTACCTTTCATTCAATTACATAGAGGACTTGGTTTCATATCAAATATAAATTGAAGGGAAGTGCTATGGTGTCCACCGGCTGTTTGGAGATACCGTAATTTTTGACATAACTGACCATTACAAGCATAACCAAGACTAGTGATGTGTATAACCAAAACCTTATACAGGCATAACCCCCAAAATCTCCAAAAATTCTGGGGATTTTGGGGGTTATGCCTTTATAAGGCCTTAGTTATACATGTCATTGATTTTTGTTATGCTTGTAATAGTTAGTTATGCCAAAAATTATGGTATCCCCAAATGGCGGGTGGACACCGTAGCATCATCCCTAAATTGAATGTACAATCTAAATGTTGTTAGTGAATATATTTTTAGAATGATCGATCAGGGCTGTTAGGATGTCAGGTTATACAATATTTAATTTGTGATATTTTAGACATGTATCTTGCTTGGGTATAATAATTATCGATTGTGCTACGACATATCTTGGTATTGTACTGTATCTAGTGCCAATTTTTTGTGTTGTCATAACAATTGTAGTTATGTTATATAATTTATAGTATTTTACATATGAGGAAGAGGGAGAGAGTCAAGGAGGAGAGAACAACCTGTTACCTATTAAGCCCTTTTTTTTATTTTATTAATTGATTTAATAAATGGGTGGTTTGGATTATTCCCTTTGAAATTCAAGGGTTTAAAATCATGATGCGTACGGTACATTCCCTAATAAGGGGTGTGTACCATAGGACTCTTCGTTTCGGATATTGAATGTAGTTACTCGATCTGTTTGTTTTTCTTTTCTTTCCTTTACAGAAGATTGCATGTTTCATACTAACTGCCCAAACTGAGGACCCAGGTGGTCCCCCGGTAAAGAAAAAAGTTTCAACTTCGACTTCTATCGTTACTATTATTATTATGTTATTGTTTTTCATTGAGTTCATTTTCTCTTTTTGTGTTAACTAATTTGGGTGGTTCAACTTGTCTTCTTTCCCCTTCTTCTATCCACATGTACATAGGTGTGGATATAATATTAGTGTAGCAAAAGTAAAGGATAGGGAGAGGGGAGGCTGAACTTTCGGTTAGAGGTTAAGAACTCTCAGTTTAGAGCATGTTCAACAGACTTCTCGTCCCTAATCTGTCTCTAGGGATCTATGGTCATATGTAATAAATACACACACACTTGTATAAAAGAGCCGGCAGGTGGCATGGTATTTATCAATTTCAGATGAATTTTGCCCCTCAATTAATTGCAGCCCTCCTGCACTGCTGCTTGTGCCCACAATTGTAATTTCCCCCTTACCCACATGATGCAATCTTTGCGCTTGATGCTCTCGATCTTCGCCTCTTGTAAACACCCCAATCTGGCCCTCCGAACAATCTTTAAGTTCCCCGATGATGAAATAAGGGAAAAATATACCTTCAAGGCTTGGATTGTTGCTCCTTTGCTACTCCTTCTCTAAACCTCAAGAAAACCCCTTTTCTAAACATGTAGGGTGGCCCCCGGTTCAATTGCAAAGAGAAAAATGCGTTTGCTTAGTCAAAAATAACTTTTTTCCATGATACACTGATGGTAAAATAGGCACACATTTTAATGTATAAAACGTCTTTGAGTGAAATCAATTGGGTTGGAAAGAGGACTCGACAAGCTTTCCAACGCTTTGAACCATACTCAAATATGAGTTTGGGAGTGTTTGGGGCGCCCCTGCGAAGTTTGGTTTGCTGTGCTGACACACAATACCGTGCGATGTTTCAAAGCGTCGCGCGACATTTCAAAACGCCACGCGGCATTTCATAAAATTTCAAAAAAATCACTCCACCGCATGAGACTTCAATATACTGCATGGCATTTCTCTTTATGTCGCGCGGCGTTTCAGGAAAAAGTTCTGCCAGTTGCAAAAAGTTGTCGGCTACGTCTGCCGATGCAACAATTGAAAAATGGCTTGGCCAGAGCACGTTTTTCACATTTTTTGTCTTTGGGTGCACTACAAGCATATTTTTGCCTATAAATACACCCTCCCTCTAGTTGAGAAGCACATCTTCAACTCCAAATAAAGTTACTCTACAATTTTCTAGACTCTCACTCTCTCTCTAAAAATACCCTCATTCTTCTTCTCCTCTTAAGTTCAGTAAACTACTGACTTAGAAGGACCTCCACCTCAAAGCATCCAAACAACCTCACATCCTTCAATTCCCATTCAAACATTTCAAGTCCAAATCAACTTCCATTCCTCCATCTTCAAGCACATCCAAGTTTCGATCGAAAGGTATAAACAAATTCCTTAGGCTAAACCACGTTTAGCTTTGAAGGGAGCCGTCGAGGCCCTTCTCGGTCTTTCTATACTGAGTTTGAGTCTCAAACGAACTTTATATTCAAAAAGCATAAAAAACAGTTTCTGCACTGTAATATGCTACATCATGTGGCATTTTATAACACCGCAAGACGTAGTGTATTACACTGTGTATTATATTATTTCTTGTATATATTCCTTCTTATGTTATTCTATTTAGTCTGTTTATTACTTTTTTATGCGGGTACATTTCAGAATCAAGTTTCATGTTAAAAGTCTTTTTGTTTTTACTTTATTAAATCTTTTAACATTTTAAAAAGCTTTTAACATTGCTTTACATGATAAGATGAACAAAAGGGTTTCGTAAGTCATTTTTCAGAGATTCGGAAAATATAAAAAATAGTTTTGCAGACCTATGTTTGTTTTGTCATGTAAAAGTGAACTGATTCTGGAATGCGTAGACTGGTGCACCGCACGGTGTTTTAGTCACACCGTGCGACGTATTCGAGTCGCCGTGCGGCGTTTCACATGATATTGGTAGACTGCTGTAACACTGTTATTTCACTTTCTGTACATTGTTCATCCATTTCATACTGCACAGCTCACACCACAAGCACGTCAATGTGATATATTAAACCCCATGTCACTTTCCTGTACATGTTTTAATCAAAGTTAAGTTTTTTAAATGATATTAAATCCCTTATTTAAAATGCTAAGTAGACACCGGTTTTACCGGGCGAGCAGGGTACTTTTTCAACAAAATCTTCCCTATTCGTAACGTGACTCCCGAACCCAAAATCTCAACGTTTTCGCTGGACTAAAAGCCTTTCTTTTCAAATCAAGCTTTTGATTTCTCGGATCATCCATCTCAAAAATTTGGGTGGCGACTCTTCAAGCACGCACAGGGCCGGAGAGCCTACAATGGTGACTCTACTGGGGATCAGGTTGCATTAATCAAAGTTTGAAAATTAATACATAAATGAACAATCTTTCAAAAGTCTGTCAAAAAAGTACGCTCCACGCTGCTGAAGAACGGAATGGTAATATAACAGGATTTCACATTCGACCAATCCGGAATGAGACTTTTACTATTGGTCGCTTGTGTAGTTTTCTCCAAAGTGTTGATTAATAGAGAGGGCCAAGCTTAAAAGTCATTTTTCTTGGGGGATTTAAAATCATTTGAAAATCTTAACTTTTTTTTTTTTTTACACTTCGCACCGCACAAGTCTCGCCAGTATGTTTCGACAATCTTGCCCGGTTTACCCGTGACAAGCTCTCTCGGGATGCCTTGCAACCCTCGCCGATGATGAGCCATCATACTGTTCGACCACTGTCTTGCAATACACTTGACATGGGGAGTACATCTTGGCTCTAGTCTGAAGAACCCTTCTGAGACCAAAACCGGCCTTCTGCACTTGTACATAGCCATAGAACCTTCCCAACTAGAACAGGAACCCGTGGCTAGGACTTATGTGATATATTCTATTTATGTGCATCCTCTTCTTGTACATACATATCATACATTCATCACGCACTCATGCAGGCTAGAAGTCGGGCCCCCGCAAACCAGTAGGCTAATCCGCCTTTTTGAATAATTCTAGGTTCCACGGTCTTTAAAAAGTTGCTAACACACGATGAAGAGTCGTGCCCCATGGGACGCACGTTGCTTGATACTAATTAGTCCTTAAAAGTGACATGCTTGGGAGAAGTCAATTCTTACTAAGTCTTCAATGCGTTTTTCAATCAAAGGTTAAAAAAAAAATAAAACAAAAAAAAAATGGTTTGGGGAGAAATGACTAAAGTATTAATGCTATGATATTTACACCGTTTAAGCTAATAGCGTCACGTCGCTCACGCCACCTGGTCATAATACCGTGTCATTTTTACAACGTCATTTCAAAAACAGAAATTGAACCTCTGAAAAAAAAAAAAAGCAATTGAAGACTTAGTTTGTTTTTACATCTCTTAAGCTTCATTGTTTATAAAGGATACATTGTCAAAAGAAACTCTGAGGATCGAGGCAACTTTTTAGAATCGTTTTCTGTGAGTGTAGGAGACTTAAAATCTATGGAGTTTGAGATACCTCCGATGTTCGCCGTGCCCAAACGACCCCTCTGGTTTGGATCTAGCCTTAGGATGTGCTTGTATCTAGGTTTCGACAACCTCATTGCTTTGTCTCGGATGGTCAAGATAAGGAGATTGGCTCTGATTCCGAAGCATTCAGAATTTAACCTGCCTGACACGACTTACTCGTGGCTGCTGAAACCCTTGGTACAGTCATATCCTAAGTGAGATTTGGAGCTGAGGTAGGTCTTAGGATGTAGACGACCCCGACGACATTGTATGGACATGATTGTCGTGCAGAATTTGAGTCGCCTTTTTTTCTTTACTATCAGTTCTGAAACATTTGAGGGACTTTACCCAATTGGAACTGTCCGGCTCAAAGGTGGGTTTGAAAAGAGAAGCTTAGTCACCAGTGGTGGTATCTGAAATGGTGGGTCAAGGGAATGAAATAGGGGAAATCAGGCAAGCCATGGTTAACCTAGAGAATCAACTCAGGCAGTCAATTACGAACATAGATAGTTGATAAGCACCCAATAATGCTTATTATTGGTGCTTAAGTCCTCTAGTATATTGTGTTTGTACATATATCTTGTCATTTTTATGCGATATTGCACGTACGGTGTGTTTTTAGTGTTTTCAGGTAATTCGTATAAATAAGGCGCGTTTGAACACCAAGGAATGCTCCGGGTGCAACTAAGTACTCAAGGCCATGTGTCACCCCATTGTGGTGCATGAAAAGATGGTTTGGAGGTTGCTCGAGTCACCCAAGGGTCAAGGGAATTGAAGGAGAAGTGAGGAGTGAGGATTTTACCAAAGCAATTCACATTCCGACCAGCTGAGGGTAGAATCATCATAACTTTTGATGAACAAACTACTTTTGATCCAAACCACTTGGGATAGAAAGTAGACTCGACAAGCTTTCCAACGGTCCAAAGAACACCCAAATCTGAGTTCGGGAGTGTCCAGAGCGAGCCTGCGAAGTTTGCCCAAAAATCTGTAAAGCGGATACCGGTGCTGGGAATTCCCAGTACCGGTACTGGGTGTCCAAAGATCAATTTTCTAGCCCGTTGAAGCCTGGTACCAATACTGGGAGTTGCCTAGTATCGATACTGCATGGAAAAATCTACAGATTTTTGTTACCTTTTTCAACCTTCCATATATGGAAAGTTTCCACTTGTGGAATGTTTTTGGGATATTTTAGGGACCTTTTGATCTTTTGTAAGGGATATTTTGCAAGCCCTATAAATAGGCTTGTATGCCTTTTATAGAAAGAGGGCCATTTCTAGTCTTTTTAGGCCTAAGCTTTAAGTCTTTTTCTTCCTAGGACTCCATTGATGCTCTCAAACTTTCTTAGTTAATTTCCTTAAGAACTCAAGTAGGTATTTATCTTATGTTAATTTCTCGTTTATTAATATTGTAGCTACGCTTTGGATTTTTGCATAAATCAAGTTTATTTTCATTTTCTTCGGTTAAATCTTGTGCTCCATTTTCTTACTATGTCTAGTCTTTTAGCTATGTGTGAGTAGTCGTTTAGGCTTGGCATTGGGGTGATTAACGCCTCGTGACTTGGGTTAATCTTGTCTTTCTCAACTTAAGACTTGAGGTTTGGTTTGTAAATGAGCGTAGTTCGCCCTTTTATGTAATAAAACTTGTCGATGTTAATCTCCGGTGATTATGTGCTTGCACACATGGTTCTGAGAGCTATGTCTTGGCTCATGTTTGCCAAAAGAACCGAAGAACTCGCTCGCTTTCCAAACTATGCTTCTAGTTCATGACCTTGATATTTAGTTTGAATTCAAGTCTTGGCATTGTTAATCTCCGGTGATCATGTGCTTGCACACATGGTTCCGGGAGCGATGTCAAGCCTTGTGTTTAGCTTGTTATTCAAACTCTATATCAAGTCTAACCATTTTCACCTCTAAATCTTCCGGTTGATAACCTATGCCGTGTGATTCAACCGAGTTTTTATTGAGAAAAGTTATTTGGCTTAAGTTACAGGCGTTAGTAACTCCATTGCCTTGCCGCCTTTAATTCTTAGCAAAAACTCATTTGCTAGTCTATTTCATAAGGGCATTTCTCACCTTTCAAAGAAAAACTAAAAGTTGGCCGCCTAAACGCCACAAACCCTTACATCTACAATCCGAATTAGCTATAAAGGTTATCTCTGTGGGTACAATCCCGGACTTTCTGGTATTTATGCTGATAACGACCTAGCCTACACTCGGGGTAATTCAACCTATATCAGTGGTTAGGTTGTGACGAAGCAATGGTCAGCTCAAGTCAGTCATTGCCGATGTCCAAAAGAACATGACCATGATGTTCGAATCAATGCAAGAAATCAGTGACCACCTACCAGCCAAATCTACTCCGATCCCAGAATCATCGATCGCGGGGGATGCGCCTGTTGTTGACCCCCAAGTGGCAGAATTGATTGCTAAAATCAGCAAACTCAAGGAGTTTATCCTCAAAATAGAAAGGATGGGGAGGAGTGAAATAGACATGTATCGTTTAAGTCTATTTCCCAATGCAAAACTGCCTGAGAAGTTCAAAGGGATGGACTTTGCCAAATTCGATGGGACTACTGATCTAAAGGCCCACTTGCTCGGGTATGTTGGGTCCCTTTTCCATGCGAGGGGTTGAAAAAGATGCCATGGCTCAACTGTTCCACGAGTCACTTACTGGCCTAGCTTTACAATGGTTCCTTTCCTTGGCACCCTCGAAGAAAAAGACGTGGAAGGACATTGGAATGGCTTTTGTGTCCCAATACGACTTCAACGTTGAGCTGAAATGACCACCCGAGAACTTGAGAATACCAAAATGGGCGAAAATGAGAGTTTCACTGACTATGTAAAAAGATGGAGAGCCAAAGCTGCTCAAATGCACAATAAGCCAGACCTAAAAGAGCAGATACGTATCATCACTAAAAACCTGCCCAGTGCCTTTGCCCCCAACATGGTTTTGTCACAATCGTCTCCTGATTTTAAGACCTTTTATGATTCTGGATTGGCTGTTGAAGAATCCCTTAGGGATGGTACCCTCGAGATGAAAGAACCCGCCTTAAAAGGCAAGGGACTCCATCCTGTCGATGGCGAAGTCCTTTTCGGAAATAGCAATACTTCCCACGTCGGGAACTCCTCAAATGCCAAACCCCTCGAAATGAACCCGATAGCTGATAAACCAACTCATACCTTCACCTAATTCAGTACACCCCTATCCATACTCTATGAACAACTCCTCAATGCCGATCTCATCAAACCGCTCATTCCAACTCCTCTACCCCAAAAGCACCCATTCTACCACAACCCAAATGCCTTCTGCGCCTTTCACCAAATGCCCGGCCATGTTACTGATAAGTGTCGCCGTCTCCATTACAAAATTCAAGACCTTATTGATAGCGAAACCATCCTTTTGCCACCAAAGGAATCAAGCACCTTGTCAAACCACCACATTAACTACATCAACACCAGCTCCATTATATTTGACCCCACTCACTATATCATCCCTGGTCACTTGCCCAAACCAATTGTACCCATTCCTGATGAATCCATTATTTCAGTATTGGAATCCGAATCGACGACGGAGCAAACAGAACTTAAAGAGCTGAGGAAGGCTGTGGAGGGAAATAGGCCAAAAAATGGATACGCAAATAATCCAAATAGGGGCTTTAACACAAAAGATGGATAGTCTCCTCACCTTCATAGTCTCGGATCCAAATCTAAATCGAAATGCTAAGGAAGACATGGATGAAGAGCGTTCACCCCCAAAGATGAAGCTCTCCGAAATGTTCAAAGGCCTAGCCGAAGCAAGCAAGACTTGCAATACAAGCAAAGATTCCGTTAAGGGCACCCCCGGTACAACAATGAGCTCTCAACTTAACCACAGCGCCAAATCAAGAACCTCACCCCACTTCTCTGCACCCTAATCCTTGGTTTATGGGGAACTCCTTAAAGCTGGCCTCATCAAGCCACTCCCTCTAGCTCCTCTACCTCAAAAGCTCTTAGCATCCCATAAACCAGGTACCTTCTACATCTTCCATTAAATGCCTGGCCATAACACAAATGACTGCATCCTCCTTCTCCATGCTATCCAAGACCTCGTTGACAACAAGGTCATTAAGGCACCTCCTCAACCAAAGCCAGACCCCATGCCCAAGTGCAATCCTTGCATCAACGCCGCCTTTTTCAGCAAAGAGGAGTAAAATGTCAGGAGCCATGCAGCTGTTCGACTTTCCACGAGTTTTGGAAATTTTCGAAGTTTCGAGTCAAGTTTTCATCATTGTTGTGTCAGTCTGCACTTCGAGTCTTTCATGCTTTCACTTTCATGTCTGTACATTGAAAAAAAAAAAAGAAAAATCAAAACAAAGAGTCAGTTTCGTAATCTTGAACTACGTTGTGACCTGATTCCTTTGCGGGATACGTAGGCAGCCTCACCCTGAGGCCCGGTCACGGGCATTCGAGTCGATCCCAAAGTTCGGTCATAGTCTTCCGAGTCAATCCCTACTGGTTCGGCCTCTTGTCTTTCAAGTATCGAGTATTTATGTCAAAATCATCATTATAAACTCAGGTTTTTGTGATTATCCTCAGCCCAATTCGGAATTGTTTTTCGCCATCACTTGAAAATCATAATAATCATTTCAAAACACGAGATGATTTTTGATTGAACCCTCACCCCTGGCAAGAAGAACAATTTCAAGGAACCGCTCCCCGACGCCATTCCAATGAACAATGCCTTAACTCTAAAAAAAAAAAAAGAGAAGAAGAGCTTGCTAGGTTAAAAACTTCAAGATCTGACCTAGGCAAAAGTTGGAGCAGACAAAAGCCTCTTAATGAGCATTTAGGATTCAGTTGTTAGATTGTGCAATCCAAAATGAAGAAAGGCCATCGTTTCTTTCATCCTACGCATAAAGATATATCCTTTGATAGCCCCTTTGAGTCTCAATCAAATTCTTTGAAAAAGAAGCCCAGCTAGCCAGCTATCCCCCGCATCAGAGTGAAATGAAAAATAAAAGTGCCAGATGAAACATTGAGATTCAAAGCATCAAAAGGATGAAAGTGCCAAACACATTGAGATTCAAAGAATTAACATGATGAAAGTGCCAAACACACAGAAAGGCATTGAAGGCATGAGAAAGCAAATGAAAAATGAAAAGAAGACACGTACAATTCAAAGATAGCTGCTAGCTTTGAAAATCCAAAAGAAAGTGAAAATTTTGAGCCTAATATCCTTTCTTTGTCAAGCCCAAACCATGGCCTACATTACAACCCAAAAAGTCTTTTCAGATTGGAAAGCACAACTTGAAAGCGAGAATCCTAGGTGTTACGTTAAAAGGCATCAATACATCTAAGCATTGTGCGAAACCCACATCAATCAAAACGAAAATTCAAACGGGGACATGGGTCGTCATTAGCAACTTGGCTCATGATAAAAACTCTTGTGTTTTGATCAATTGATGGAGTAAAACAAATTTCGAAGGGAAAAATCACAAAACCCTGATTTGTCATAAATTATGGGACATGAATCCTGTTTTCTTCAAAGAGTTAAAATCTCCACCCAATCAAAGGCACTATTCGAAAGCCGCTTCATAAACGGTCTTTCTCCCCTTCGTATATTTTGAGTCAACATAGTCCTGTCAAAATCCCCTCCATTTGTTAAAAAGTCGAACTAGTCGTCTTGGTCTTGTCAATCTTAAACTCGTGAAAATCACCCCTGAGAGAAGCTCGTCAGGCTGTAATCATAGCCTGGATTGCGCTTGGTCAATTTCCTATCAAAACCATCAGGACTAGGGGTCATTACTCACTAGGGTACATTGGCTCAATGCTGTCTACTAGGGAAAGAAAATCCAAGACTCAAACCCCGGCCAAAGGGAAACCCCAGCTCAAATCCGATGCGGAATCCAACCCAAATTCGAAGCTCTTGATAATACCGGTCTACTGGCCAAAGACAGTAAAGCAAATAGGGTGCTCAGACACGTCCCCTACTTTTTAAAGAATGTCATCATCATTGTCGTTCAGTGTCATAGGTGAGTCTCGAATGATTGTTCAAGAGTTGATTCCAAGATCAATCCACAATCTTTTAGGCCTGTAGTTTCTCTCAAGCTATGGTATAACCGACCTAGAAGCCTTTTAGTCTCTTGAGCTGTGGTTTGTCCTCTGGGACTACACTCTGTATAACACTTCATCCTCTTGGAGTGTACTTTGTCTCGCACTTTATCTGCACTTCGTCCTCCGGGACTCACTTTTGTCATACTTGCATTGATTTTACATGCTCACGTGACATTCCATGACATATCAACTTGCATCATCATTCATGTATTGTCTCAATCGGACTTCAAATGCAAGCCTCTTTCAAAAATTCAAGCTCTTCAAAATTCAAACTATTCAATTACAAGTCTTTTCCAAAATTCAAGTTTTTCAAAATTCAAAATCTTCAAGCAATTCAATTTCAAGTCTCTTTCAAAATTCAAGCTTTTTAAAATTCAAGTCTCCTTCAAAATTCAAGCTCTTCAAGTTCAAGCCACTTCAAAAATTTAAGTCTCCTTCAAAATTCAAGTCTCAAATTCAAGTCACTTTCAAAATTCAAGCTATTCAATTCAAGTCTCTTTCAAGCTATTCAAATTCAAGTTAAATCTATTTTCAAAATTCAATTCAAAATTCATGAAGTTAAAGCTTTTAAAAAAATCAAGTCTCTTTGCCGTCTAAGCATTAAAATATGTCAAAATGACCATGCCTTGGTCAAAAGGCACATTTTTCATCCTCCGGGACTCGTCGCGATTTTAGTCCTCTGGGACTCATCTCAATTTTTAGTCCCTTGAGGACTCGCCTCAATTTTTAGTCCCCTGAGGACTCACCTCAATTTTAGTCCCCCGAGGACTTGTCTAAATTTTGATCCCCTAAGGACTTGTCTCAATTTTTAATCCCCTAAGGACTCGTCTCAAGTTTTTGTCCCTGAGGACTCGTTACGCTTTAGCCTCTCGAGACTTGTATCAAGAAATTTCATGACACTCGACACTACAGGCACTCAATCTTCTGAAGTTTATTTGCTTTTGCAATTTGTCCTCCGGGACTCGTTTTACCTGCATTGTCCCAATTGAACTACGTTGGTCTGATCCCTACAACGGGGTATGTAGGCAGCTCCATGAGCGCGACCACCTTTATTGCATTCTTGCATTTAACTTAAAGACTTTGGAGCGATGGATTGAGATGTCTAATCTTTAACGTCACTTATACCAAGCAATGGTACCTAAGTTCCTGTAGGGAGGTATTCCCGAACAGATAAAACAATGGCCGAACACGTGGTACGAAGGATCACGAGATAAATACGATAAAAACAAAACACCATGAGCGGTGATCGGCAATATAAACAAATGGCATGAGAAGTCATTGGTCCAAACTGTTTGATTCGGCAGAAAGGGACATGAGGTGACTGGTTAAGGCGGCCTGTTCGGCGACGAGATAGCCGAACAAGGAAAGAACTCTAGTCAAGAGTAAGAGCAGAGGAAGTACTCTGGAAGATTCCAAAACCATAATATCCCGTAAGGGATGAGATCCCGAGAGTATAGGATCTGGAAAAGATACCCAACGAGAATGGGACGTTCGGCCAACTATGGAAAAGAGTCCTAAAAGGACTCTTAAGTAATAAACTGATAAGGGAACGAGAATCCAAGATATCCAGGATTTCCTATACGAGATAGGAATCGTAGAGCAACAAGGATGCTTGTGCAGCAAGCATCTATGAATCTATAAATAAAGAGGTAAACCTAAAGGTAAAAGGTACGCAATACATTATATTCAGACGATATTTCCTATTGTTAATTAGGGTTTTCTGCTAAGTACGTGATACTAACTTAGGCATCGGAGGGCCTTTGCCAGGAGAGGCAAAGGTGTACTCACTCCTTGTTTGTTTTGCAGATTAAGATTTCGACGAGAAGCTAGGCTTTCGGTCAAGGAGCACGAGAAGTTGTTATACCAACATATTGCTATTTACACAGGGCAGTTTTTGTCCACCTACAATTGGCGCCGTTTTGGGAAACGAAAGAGTTCCCTTTGAAATACGACCATGGTGGAAGTAGATCCAGCAACACCACACGATCCAAAGAATCTGCTAGATGGAGGAAGAGATAAATCTCCACCCGGGGCTCCAAAAAAGCCCGAAGTTGGACCTATAAGGACCACGAGTAAGTGTCGCCCCCTTACTGATCATGACAACTCAAAACAGAGAGGGAAGAACGACTTCAAGATCCATAAGAAGGAGTAAATCCCATTAAAGAGATGAGTCGGTTGCACACTGAAAAAGTGTGCACTACAACGAGGATGTCCTCGATAAAAAGAGGCAGGAAATCGAGGAATACACTCGTTTAATCAAGAAACAAGAGTACGAGATCCGGGAGTTAGAAAGGATCCGAGAACACCCGGAGGACTTTGGACTCTCACGGAGAAATTTCAGGGGAGATGAGTATACCATGGTGATATACAAAAGGCTCCTTCACGAGGAAGAAGGAGCAGAAGCAGAAGTCCCACCCCAAGGCGTCATAGAGTTTCTCCCCAAAAAGACAGGAGCCGAACACCAGAATGGCGAAGGGCTTCTTCAAGGAGAAGGAGGAGCAGGGGCCGAAGTTCTACCCCTGAAGAGGAGGGGGCTAGAAAACATCATAGAGACAGGTACGAGAGACCTGATTCCGATTGGGGGAAAAATCGACCCAACAAGACAAAGGGACTAGACGACGAGACCATGATTGCACGAGAGGCAGCATGGAAGGCACTCAGTAATATTGCATATTCCCCCTTTTCAAGGAAGCTACAGGATGCTAGGTTGCCCAGCAGAATAAAGCATGGGACGTTTGTCCTCTACGAGACAGATGCTGATCCTGTGGCACACATCCAGCACTACCAGTAGGCAATGTTTATGCATGAAGCGGATGATGCAATTATGTGCAAGATGTTCCCATCAAGTTTAGGGAAGGTGGCTTTGTCCTGGTTCCATAAATTGGATCCGCGCTCCATACGAGGATGGGTACAGTTGTCCGAAGAATTTACTGCTCGGTTCTTAACGAGCAGAAGGGCCCCAAAAACTTTCGAAAGCCTCTCCGTTATGAAGCAAAGAGAGGATGAACCGATCAGAAACTATGCGAAGAAGTACTGGGAGACTTTCAATGAGATTGAAGGTTACAGTGAGGAGTACGCAATAATAACTTTCAAAACTGGGTTGCCTGTTCGGGGGGAGCTGCGTAAATCTCAGAACATGAGTCCAGTACGAACACTGGCAAGATTAATGGAACGGATAGAGCAGCACGCTAGAAACGAGGATGACATACTCCGGGAAGACGGTAAGGTGTTTGCCGAGCAAGTTAAGGGGCCTGTGAAGAAAGCAGATAAGCCAAAACCCAAAACCTGCCGAGCGAGGAAAGACTATGGGTAGGCAAAGAAAGAGTCGTACAAGGATAAACAAGCTCCGGATCCCAAGTCTTTCTTTTCAATAAACACAGTTTGGAAGGAACCCATATATAGGATTCTTTATCAAATGAAGAATCAGCCTTACTTCAAGTGGCCTCCAAGTCTAGGTGGAAATAAAGATGCAAAACATGCTACGAATCAGCACTGCAGCTATCATAAGGACTGGGGCCACATGACGAAGGACTGTGAGATGTATAAGAAGCATCTTGATGATTTGGTCTCTTGTGGCTACCTCAAGGAATTTATGCAGGAGGACCCAAAAGATAAAGGGAATGCCTTAGAGATGGATTACGAATAGAATCCTCAGGGGATAATCCATATGATAAATGGATTAGCCACACCTTATACAATAAATGAGGTTAGGCTTCTTCAAAGGCAAACCAAGCACGACCAGCATATTATGCGGTTAGGAAAGAAAGAGGGCGAGAAGACAACAAATGCAACGAGGGCATAGTTTTTACAGATGAAGACTTGGAAGAAGTCCAAGTGCCCCACAATGATGCTTTGGTCATAACTCTACGAATTGAGGAATATGACATTGAGAGGGTCCTGGTGGATTTAGGGAGTTGCACAGAGGTGATGTATTATAATGCGTTCAAGAAGTTGGGTCTGGCCCAGAAAGATTGGAGCAATCCACAACACCCTTGGTCGGGTTTAGTGTAGGTGCCATCTGGCCCCTGGGGAAAATAACGTTGCCTGTCCGAGCTGGGTTAGTGGTATTAAGAACAGACTTTCTGGTGGTAGATGTTCCTTCTTCCTATAACGCGATTATAGGAAGAACCTAGTTGCACAAGATGAGAGTCGTCTCTTCTACTTATCCCCAGATGGTGACGTTCCCAGGGTCTAATGGGGTTGAGAAAATAAAGGGTAATCAGAAGGTAGCCCAACAGTGCTTAATTTCCACCATTAAAAAAGTCCCAAAGGCCCATCATATTCACAAGTTAGAAGTACCGAATCAACCGACTATCGAGGACGTCGGTAGAAGTCTAACAGAAAAAGTGGTTGAAGGCCTGAAGAAGATACAAATCAACGAGACTGATCCTGAAAGGTATTTTTTAATTGGGGAAACATTGCCAGCAGACGAAGAGGCCGAGTTGGTAAGATTTTTAAAGGAACATGTTAATGTGTTTGCATGGGTACCAGAAGAGATGCCCGGATTAGATGCAGATGTGATTTGACACCACTTGAATGTTGATCCATAACACAAGCCAGTCATTCAGAAGAAGAGAAGGGCAGCCGTGCAGCATGTTGATGCTGTGATCGAGGAGGTAGATCGTTTGTTGGAAGCCAAAGCAATAAGGAAAGTTTACTATCCAGAATGGCTATCCAACACCATGATTGTGAAAAAGAAAAATGGAAAATGGCGTGTTTGTATGGATTTCATAGATTTAAACAAAGCATGCGTAAAGGATAGCTTTCCTCTTCCAAGGATAGACCAGTTGGTTAACACAACTGCTGGGTACGAATGGATGAGTTTTCTCGATGCGTATCGAGGATATCATCAAATTGCCATGTTTGGGCTTGATCCGGAGAAGACTTCTTTCATTACACCACAAGGGTTGTACTGTTATAGTGTCATGTCCTTTGGATTGAGGAATGTAGGGGCAACATATCAAAGACTGGCAACCATTATGTTCAAAAAGCTGCTCGGCTAAACTATGGAAGTTTACATAGACAACATGGTGGTAAAAAGTAAAACCAGACAAGACCATATAGCATATTTGAAGGAGGCTTTTGAAATCCTGAGGAAGTACAAACTAAAGCTCAACGCCTCGAAGTGTGCGTTTGGAGTCGGTTCTAGGAAGTTCCTAGGACATCTGGTGACTGTAAGAGGGATCGAAGCTAATCCTGATCAAATAACAGCCTTGCAAAGGCTGTAAAGTCCCAAAACCACTAAGGAAGTCCAGAGGTTGACTGGAATGGCTGCAGCACTCAACAGATTTATCAGCAGGTCAAGTGATAAGTGCATACCATTTTTTCAGTTGTTGAAAAGAGAGAAGGATTTGAATGGGGAGCAGAGTGCGAGCAAGCCTTCTAGGATCTGAAGAAGTATTTGGCCGAGGCCCCACTTTTGTCAACTCCACTGCCTGGTAAGTCTTTAATTTTGTATTTGGCTGTTTCTGAACATGCTGTAAGTGCAGTCCTGTTAAGGGATATGGGATCCGAGCAAATCCCTGTCTATTACGTGAGCAAAACATTGCTAGACGCAGAAACGAGATAGCTACCCCTTGAGAAGTTAGTCATAGCATTAAGGGCAGCAACAAGAAAATTGCCACATTATTTCCAAAGTCATAAGGTTTTAGTTTACACCGAGTTTCCATTGAAATCACTGCTACGAAAGGTAGCCTTCTTGGGACGAATCTCAACTTGGTCCGTTGAGTTAAACCAATAAGACATCGACTATCAGCCACGCACGGCAATTAAAGGCCAAGTGTTGGTTGATTTTGTGGCGGAGTTCTCACCCGTAGTGGCACCCTTGCCGCCTACGAGAGAGGAGCAAGTGACTAGGCCACCAGCAAAGAAAGTTAAAACCCAAGCTGAACAAGATCCCCTCGAGTGGAAGTTGTTTGTTGATGGTTCAGCATGTAATACAGGATCAGGGATCGAAATTGTCCTTTTTCCCCCTGATGCGGTAATGTTGGAGTTATCTGTTCGGCTAGGGTTCAGTGCATCAAATAACGTGGTGGAGTATGAGGCACCCTTAGCTGGATTGAGGAGTGCAAGAACTTTGAAAGTAAAGCGAGTTAGGGTGTGCTGTGATTCACAGCTTGTGGTTAATCAACTGTCCGGGCAGTACGAAGCCCGGAGTGAGAAGATGGCGGCATATGTGCAGGCAGCCAAGGATCTGCTTGACACCTTCGAATGGCTATACGTCGAGCAGATAAGTTCTGGACAGAATGCTCATGCAGATTCACTAGCCTGGTTGGCTGCAGTCATACCAACTGAGTTTAAAAGGAAGATAGCAGTGGAGTATTTAACTGAGCCGAGCATTGGAAGAAGTGTGGAGTTGGTCTTGGACGTGAACCAAGGACCAAGTTGGATGGAACCAATTGTGGAATTTTTACGAGATGAGATACTCCCCTCCGACAAAAAGGAGGCTGACAAAATAAGGACCAAATCTTCTAGGTTTTGGTTGTCACATGAAGGAAAATTGTACAGAAAGTCCTTTACAGGTCCCTATTTGCTTTGTGTGCACCCTGAGATGGTACAAAAATTCCTACACGAAATTCATGAAGGGACTTATGGAAGCCATGCTGGGGGTACATCCATTGCCCATCGAGCGATCACTCAAGGATATTGGTGGCCACACATGCAAGAAGATGCGAAGATGTACGTAAAAACTTGTGAGAAGTGTCAGAAGTTCTCACCAATGATTCGAACACCAGCAGAAGACTTGGTGCCATTAACGAGTCCTTGGCCATTCGCTCAATGGGGAATGGACATCGTGCGTCACTCCCCAAAGCTACAGGAAACAGGAAATTTCTGTTGGTAGCAACAGATTATTTCACCAAGTGGATTGAAGCAGAACCATTTGCTAAAATCACTGAACCTATGATAGAAAGGTTCGTGTGGAAAAGCATCATTACTCGGTTTGGGGTCCCCTATTCTTTGATTACAGATAACGGGTCCCAATTTCAAAAAAAGTTTAAAGCTTTCTGCGCCCAGTATGGGATAAGAAATTATTATTCGACCCCGGCCTACCCTCAGAGCAATGGGCAGGCAGAAGCATCCAATAAAACCATTCTTAATGGGATCAAAAAAAGGTTGGATAAGGCAAAGGGAAAATGGCCCGATGAGCTGCCTTTGGTTCTATGGGCGCACCGAACAATGCCGATGAGGTCTACGGGAGAGACCCCATATTCTTTGGCATATGGAACAGAAGCAGTAATACCTCTGGAAATTGGTTTACCAACCAATAGGACAACATTGGTTGAGAGTGGGGGCAATGATAGGGCTCTCGAAATTGAGCTTGATCTTGTCGAAGAAAGAAGAGAGAGAGCCCTAGTTCATTTAGCCTCTTACCAGGAGCAACTAATGAAGAGCCACAACTGGCACGTTCACCCATGGGAATTCGGTGTAGGAGACCTTGTGCTTTGTAAGGTGCTCGGCAATACCAAAGTGGCAAACGAGGGTAAGTTGGGGGCTAATTGGGAAGGCCCATATCGAGTAACTGAGATTGTGGGCATAGGGGCTTATAGATTGGCAGATCTGGACGGGAACTCGTTCCCTAGTCCCTGGAACGTCCACAATTTGAGAAAATTCTTTGTTTAAAAGAATCTAGTTTTATTTTTATAATACGCTACGTGATTGTGTGGGGGTTTGAATAAAGCTCCTTTGTTTTTTTTTTATTTCTTAGTTGCAAGGGGTACGAATAAGGCCTCCTTGAGTTTCAAGATTATGAATAAAATCACTTTTTTGCAATATATCAAACTTATGGAGTTATGAATTTTTACTGTTTAAATACGGAGCTAGAAAGCTCTACACCGTCTTTCCTCGCTAACATATTGGGGAGCAGTGAGGTAATAGGTGTAGTTTGAATTATGAGCAAATTCAAGTTCTCAAAAGTATGAACATACTTGATTATTTACCTAAGTATGAATAAACTTGGAACTCACTGATTCTCTAAGTACGAGAAACTTAGGGCTATGAGAAAGCACGAAACACTTGATTTGTAGGACACAAATTCCTTATGAATAAAGTCCAAGTATGAAAAAACTTGGGAATGCATATGAGATCATGCAATAAACTAGTACGAATAAACTTATTTGCATACGAATACATGCAATATTTCAGGACCAAGTATGAGTAACTTGGGTAAAAAAGCAACTTAGTTAAAGTACGAGAGACTTAACTTTTTTTTTCAAACAAGAAAACACCAATGCATACGCACATATGCATTTAGAGCAAACGAAGAATGCAAGATGTTCATATGAAATGGTGTGCAGTAACAGCAAACACTGTAACGGCTATGACAAAAGTTCACTGCCGAGCAAAACAACCATACTTGGCCACCAAAACAACTGTCGTGCCCCGAGAGGCCAAATACCTGTGTTATCAAAAGTATGTATGAACTAGTGCTGCGCAGGGCCAAACGTTACGGTCTTGCAGGACCTCCAAAAAGTTTTAAATGTTAAAAAAGCATACTTACTAAGTTAATCCAAATTTTGGATCTTTGGGAGAGGCTCGCTTGTGGCCTCTGCATTAACCTCAGTACCAACACCTCCATCAACAACATCCTTGTCAAGATTAACAGTCTCATCAGGTGTATCTCGAGCAGGTGAACAGATAGCAGAAGCATCTTGGTTTGTTGTTTGAGTGTCTTCATTAGCAGTAGCAAACTCGTTAATCTGTTGGTCAACATCCTCCTCTAGGGTCTCTTCATGCTCTTGAGAGGCTGCAGCACGGCTGCTAGGTAGATCATTCTCAACCCAGAGGGGCGAATCTCCAGCAACTCCAACCTTTGTCAAGCAAGCCTCCTAACATGCAGCCCAGATTTGATCCTGGATTGATGGCATTTGATCAACATAGCTGGCTGTTGCAACATCAAAACCCTTTTGGTATCCGTCCTCGTAAGCCGCCTTCTTGGTACTATCAATTTCTGATAGTGCTTGGTTCAGACTCTCCTCAGCAATTACAAGTTTGGCCTTTTTGTCTCGTCTGCTTCTTGTTTTGCCTTGTCTCTCTCTCTTTCTAGTCTTGAGACTGTATGAAGCAGCCTGGTGTAGTCGTTCAGAAATCTGATTCTTTCAGCTTCAGCTTCTTGAGCCTTCGGGCCCAACGTGACCATCTTTTGGATAAACTGTGAAGTACCAAAAAAGACTTAAATGCTAAGAAATTCAGCTACCACAAGAAACGTAAAAGCAAAGGTTATGAGAAAGTTTTAGTTACCTTGATTCCACTGATGAGACCAGTGGACACAAGTCGTTCAGAAGGAGATGAGGATTCTTTTTACATGTCAACGGGGAGCAGTAAGCCTTGCGTAAGGGCTAGTGCAGTCTCTGAAGAACTGGCACTGTCCCCAATGTTTACTAGGCGATCACCCCTTACAAGTCGAGGGGCCCAGGCCTCGTGAGTTACTTGGGTGCCCGGTGAAGGTGTTTCCAGCATTGATGCTGAAGCTTGTGCATCAAGGACTCCGGCATCTTGATGCCTAGGGTGTTTGTCCCTATGAGCATCAGTTGTCTCAACAGAACTGTCTCGTTCTTAAGGAGAAGAGGAGGATCGTGTTGAAGCTCCCCTGGTGCGATGAGGTGGCGGGGGAGCATGACCGGCTGATACCCCTTTACTGGCTGCACCACGTCCCCGAGAAAAAATAGTGAGTAGGGTGCTAAGATTCAGGGGTTGACGAGTCATAGTACCTAAGTGTGGGGGAGACAGAGAATAACCAGAGGAAGATGATTGGCTAGTATCACAGGTGAGAGCTGGCTGTTCGGGCTGTTGCTGAGGAACGACCTATCTTTATGAGGATCTTCTGAGTCTCAAACGGGGTAAAGGGACGCCTTCTGAGATGGGAACCTCACCTAATTGTCCGGTAATAGTAACTCTAGAAATGGATCTCGAGTTCCTCGGCTGGGGAGCGGTTGAGGTTAAGACAGTACTAGTGCTTGGGTTGGCAAGTCTTCTGTCAATGAACCCCTTGTAACCAGGATCGTAGCCTAGCAGGACGTTGGCGTCATGACCCCTACCAGCCGATGGAGTACCCGGCTTTCCTGTGTACTTTAAGATTCTGTTTATCTCTGCTGTTCGGACACAGCTGGGTTCTCGGCGTGGACATTTGTTAGCATTGTCCGCTGCAAATTGATAAGTCAAAACAAGAAGTTAGAAGATGCTTATGGAGGCAGTCAACAGAAAAATTAATAAAATATAAAGCAAATCAAAAGCATACGTGGGTAGCCCCATATGTGGGGGCATTGAAAGCCCACTACTTGACCATCCTCCCCCAGTGGCTCGAAGCCTCCAGTGGTGTAGAGGAAATCGATTTCGTGATCCCGAGCAGAGTCTGGCAGGTTTAGCACGAGACGTTTTTCTGCCTTTCTAACTTTGAAGTAAAAAGTGTTATACTCAGGGTTAAGTACGATGCTGTACCACCATTGGATGTCCCATAAGCCTATTTGAGTTTCCAGAATCCTATTTAGGGCTACAACCCCCATTACTAGTCTAAAAACATTAGTTGAACTTGCATGGGTGTGAGTCGGTACCAGTTCAGGACTTGGCGAAGTAATGGGCGGAGGGGAAAATGGACTCCACCCTCGACAATAGCTATGATTGGGATACACATCCTATCCCAAGTACCAACATCCCTATCCATTCCCAATGGGGCAAGTTCGAGTCCTACATTATAAGGAATGCTATACTCTATCCTAAATGCCGCCATGGCAGTAGGGGTTTCACAGAGTTTTCTAAATTTACCAGGCTTGGGACCATTTGCATTCTCCATGGATATACTTGAAGGGAAAGAAAAACTCAAAAATGGGAACGAATGAAGCCCTAGAAACTGACGAGAAGAGAAAGAAATCTCAGTCGGTAACCCAAGCAAAGAAGTAAGAAATCTTACGAGATTAATGAAAGGGATCCCTGTGACACGAGCGAGTTGTAGACGGCGGCGATGGAAGATGAGTGGATGTTTTTCGCCTGGATCTTAGTGAGAGAAAGATGAAATTTGGTTTTTGGTAAAAGAACCCAGAAGATCCCTTTTTTAGGTTTAAGGGTGTGAGACGGAGATGAAACATCTTCTTTGTACACTGTTATGAAGAAAGTAACGGAAATAGGGTTTTTGAAAGACGCCATTTAGCTGAAACGTAAGTCAGAATTAAATGGGAAGTGTACGAGATGTGCCACGTGGAATTACTACATCGAGGAAATGATGACTAAACCGCCAAAAACATCGAAATAATTGAAACCATGACTGCACAGGATCAAAAAGTTCGGCTTGAAGTGTACTTATAGCTTTACTTATTGCCCCCGAACAGTGGCAAAAAACCAAAGCTGGGGAGCAATTGTAGGGAGGTATTCCCGAACAGATAAAACAATGGCCGAACATGTGGTACGAAGGATCATGGGATAAATACGATAAAAACAAAACACCATGAGCGGTGATCGGCAATATAAACAAATGGCATGAGAAGTCATTGGTCCAAACTATTTGATTCGGCAGAAAGGGACATGAGGTGACCGGTCGAGGCGATCTGTTCGGCGACGAGATAGCCGAACAAGGAAAGAACTCCAGTCAAGAGTAGGAGCAGAGGAAGTACTCTGGAAGATTCCAGAACCATAATATCCTGTAAGGGATGAGATCTCGAGAGTATAGGATCTGGAAAAGATACCCAACGAGAATGGGATGTTCGGCCAACTATGGAAAGGAGTCCTAAAAGGACTCTTAAGTAATAAACTGATAAGGGAACGAGAATCCAAGATATCCAGGATTTCCTATACGAGATAGGAATCCTAGAGCAACATGGATGCTTGGGCAGCAAGCATCTATGAATCTATAAATAAAGAGGTAAACCTAGAGGTAAAAGGTACGCAATACATTGCATTCAGACGATGTTTCCTATTGTTAATTAGGGTTTTCTGCTAAGTACGTGATACTAACTTAGGCATTGGAGGGTCTTGGCCACGAGAGGCAAAGGTGCACTCACCCCTTGTCTGTTTAATTAGGGTTCTGACGAGAAGCTAGGTTTTCGGTCAAAGAGCACGAGAAGCTGTTATACCAACATATTGCTATTTACACAGGGCAATTTTTGTTCACCTACAGTTCCGTTAAAGAGGGACTACTGTAGACACCCCAATCTGGACCTCCGAATAATCTTTAAGTTCCCCGATAATGAAATAAGGAAAAAATATACCTTCAAGGCTTGAATTGTTGCTCCTTTGCTACTCCTTCTCTAAACCTTAAGAAAACCCCTTTTCTAAACATGTAGGGTTGCCCTCGGTTCAATTGCAAAGAGAAAAATGCATTTGCTTAGTCAAAAATAACTTTTTTTCATGACACACTGATGGTAAAATGGGCACAAATTTTAATGTATAAAACGTCTTTGAGTAAAACCAATTGGGTTAGAAAGAGGACTCGACAAGCTTTCCAACACTTCAAACTGTGCTCAAATCCGAGTTCAGGAGTGTTCGGGGCGCCCCCGCGAAGTTTGGTGTGCTGTGCTGACACACAATACCATGCGGCGTTTTAAAGCGTCGCGTGGCATTTCAAAAACGCCACGCGGCATTTCAGAAAATTTCAAAAAAATCACTCCACCACACGAGACTTCAATATACAACATGGCATTTCTCTTTATGTCGCGCGGCGTTTCGGAAAAAAGTTTTGACAATTGCAAAAAGTTGTCGACTACGCCTGCAGATGCAACAATTGAAAAATGGCTTGGCCAAAGCACGTTTTTCACATTTTTGGCCTTTGGGTGCACTTCAAGCATATTTTTGCCTATAAATACACCCTCCCTCTAGTTGAGAAGCACAGGTTCAACTCCAAATAAAGTTGCTCTGGCTTTGTTCGATTCACCGTTTAGTTTTCAATCATTACCCTATTTCTTTCTCCAATCATTACCCTATTTTTTCAATTTTTACTTTCTCATCTCTCTCTATCTTTTTCCAATCATTACCTCTATTTTCAATCATTACTTTATTTCTCTTTCCACCAACTACCAAAACTAAACTAAACTAAACTCTCAACCAAACACAACCCTCTGCAATTTTCTAGACTCTCACTCTCTCTTTAAAAATACCCCCATTCTTCTTCTCCTCTTAAGTTCAGTAAACTACTAACTTAGAAGGACCTCCACCTTAAAGCATCCAAACAACCTCACATCCTTCAATCCCCATTCAAGCATTTCAAGTCCAAATCCACTTTCATTCCTCCATCTTCAAGCACATCCAAGCTTCGATCAAAAGGTATAAACAAATTTTTTGGGCTAAACCACGTTTAGCTTTGAGGGGAGCCGATCGAGGCTCTTCTCGGTCTTTCTATAATGAGTTTGAGTCTCAAACGAGCTTTATATTTAAAAAGCATAAAAAAACAGTTTCTGCATTGTAATACCTACATCGTGCGGCGTTTTATAACACCGCACGACGTAGTGTATTACACCGTGTATTATTTTATTTCTTGTACATATTCCTTCTTATGTTATTTTGTTTAGTCTGTTTATTACTTTTCTGTGCGCGTACATTCCAGAATCAAGTTTCATGTTAAAAGTCTTTTTGTTTTTACTTTATTAAATCTTTTAATATTTCAAAAAGCTTTTAACATTGATTTACATGATAAGATGAACAAAAGGGTTTCGTAAGTCATTTTTCAGAGATTCGGAAAATATAAAAATCAATTTTGCAGACCTATGTTTGTTTTGTCATGTAAAAGCGAACTAATTCTGGAATGCGTAGACAGGTGCACCGCATGGTGTTTTAGTCACACCGTGTGATGTATCCGAGTTGCCGTGCGGCGTTTCACATGATATTGGTAGGCTGCCATAACGCTGTTATTTCACTTTCTGTACATTGTTCATCCATTCCATACTGCACAGCTCGCACCACAAGCACGTCAATGTGATATATTAAACCCCATGTCCCTTTCCCGTACATGTTTTAATGAAAGTTAAGTTTTTTAAATGATATTAAATCCCGCATTTAAAATTCTAAGTAGAGACCGGTTTTACCGGGCGAGCGAGGTGCTTTTTCAACAAAACCTTTCCCGTTCGTAACGTGGCTCCCGAACCCAAAATCTCAACGTTTTCGCTAGATCAAAAGCCTTTCTTTTCAAATCAAGCTCTCGGTTTCTCGGATCATCCATCTCAAAAATCCGGGTGGCGACTCTTTGAGCGAACGCCGGGCCGGGGAGCCCACACATCTCTCTCAACCTTCCACATCATTCCCTCCTCTCCGTTTCGATCCTCCCTTCTCTCTCTCTTTCTCTCTCTCTGGTGGCGATGGCGTTACTCGAAAACCCTCGCCACTCCCTTTCTTGATCTTGACTCTCTCTTGACCTTATATTCCATGGCGACGACATCAATGCTGACAATAACGACGATGAAGAGGATGGCAATGAAGAAGGCAAAGGACATGTGATTTTGTTTAACTATACTAAGTTTTACGGGTTCAATTTGCACAGATCTGTTCTTTCCGGTTTGTATTCTCTTTGTTTTCTCTTTGCTTAGATTTTTTCCGGTTGAGAAATTCTATTGATTTTGTTTCTTGAAAAATAGATTGAGTTTGAACAGTCAATAGATGCTCCTTTCGGCCATGGAGTTTAAGAGATGGGCTCGGGCAATAAAGAGCGAAACACAGTTCTTGTACAAGTATAAAATGAATGTCCTGATTAATTGCTTGAAGTTTTGACTTTGTTTGTCTCTAGGCTTTTGTGTTGAGTTATGGATTGGCTGAGAGATTTATGAATGAAAAGGAAAGCATAATGGAAAAGATAAAAAATAATGAGAAATGATGAGAAAATAATAAGCGAGAATCTTATCACAAATGATAACAGATTTCCTTTCCGTCTTCTTTTCTTTCTTTACTCTTTTGGCACAATTGTTATACTTCATGGCTTTTAAAGGATGGAGTCGTTACTGATCTCCAAGAAACTAAAGATGCTTTGGTAAGAGCATCTGATCTACCCCTTTTAGTTCTAATTGTTGGAGTGGGTGGTGCAGGTTTCAAACAAATGGAGGTATCCGTAGTTTTCTGTTGGATTCCTAATATTGCATATACTTTTCTATTACTCGTAACTTTTTGTTACCAAAGCCATTTCCTTGTGAACCATGAAGTGTTAAATCCTCAAAATATTACTTTTGTTACTTTTTTCTACAGGAAGGGTAGCTACACGAGATATTTTGTAGTTTGTTCCAATGCGTGAAGTGCATGGTGAGTTCATTCTTATTTTGGTTTATACTATTTCAAGGTTCAATAACATTTAAATTTACCTATGAAGTATGGACAAGTTCGGTCCGATTTTTGGAACCGAACTTGTTATTTGGTTTGGAAATAATCGAAATCGGAACCGGTCAAAATAATCCAGTCCGGTTTGATCGGTTTGCCAGCAACATCAATAGATTTAGCAACTTACCTCCCCCCCCCCCCCCCCCCCCCCCCCCCCAAAAAAAAAAAAAAAAAAAAAAGATTCAGCATCACCAGTTGACACCCACAGTAAGCCCTAATTTGAGAGATAGACTCACGGTATCAACAGTCGCCAACTCACCACCACTTCTCCTTCGCCATTGCCATTGTCAATGAAGAAGAAGGAGAAGAAGGGGAGAGAGGGAGAGTGATTCATCCACACAGAGAGAGAGAGAGAGCATTCTGCGCGTGTGGAGAGGATAAGACTGAAAGGAAAAAATATAATTATTATACCTATATGTATCAAAGGGGCGTGCAGTCCAGCGGTATGTTAAGGAGAAGAAGAAGAAGGGGAGAGTGATTCAACACGAGAGAGAGAGAGAGAGAGAGAGAGAGAGAGAGAGAGAGAGAGAGAGAGAGCATTCTGCGCGTGTGGAGAGGATAAGACTGAAAGGAAAAAATATAATTATTATACCTATATGTATCAAAGGGGCGCGCAGCCTAGCGGTATGTTAAGGAGAAGAAGAAGAAGGGGAGAGTGATTCAACCAGAGAGAGAGAGAGAGAGAGAGAGAGAGAGGATTCTGCGCGTGTGGAGAGCATAAGACTGAAAGGGAAAAAAAATATGTTTGAGTTTAGGGTTTGTGGTCACTAGTTTTTATGTAGGAATACCAGGTATGTATATAATAAATATAATTATTATACCTATATGTATCAAAGGGACGCACAGCCTAGTGGTATGCTGAGCCTGTGACATCCTTTGGATCTCGAGTTTGAGCCCCATCCTTTACGATTTTTCTGTATATGCAAAGTACAGGTCCAGTCCGGTGTGAAAGTCCTATAAACCGAAAACCGAACCGGATTAAATATTTTGTATTCTATCAAACCAAACCGGACCGGTTTTGCCTAAAAACTGAAAAAATAGACCGGTTTGGCCTTTTCTTGTTTTTCAAAACACCACAGACTAGACACTCACTCGATGACATCTAAATTTCTCTAGGCGTTTCATGCCCTCTCTTGATTTCTAGTTTCTATCAAGTATCAATTTGTGCATATGTGCGTACATATCCAATGTTAGTTTTTATTCTTTTTCTTCCTCTTTGATACATTGAAATCATACTCATCAATTATCAATTTAGTAGATTTGGGTGCAAGTAAATACATTTAGTTTGGGTATATGGTAATTGCAAAACCCTGACCAAATCGACTGTTGTAATTCCTATCAGAATTAGAAAATTTAAATGCTGGACTAAAACCTAGGTCAATTGGGGACAAAAATGATAAATGCAAGAGATGATGGACGGGATCCAACACTACTATGTGAGAGAGAGTCTTGTAAAAGCTAAGCATTGCTTACTGGATTCTTTTATTTATGTTACCGAAAAAACGCCAAGAACGGAGTTGGGCAATCCTCGAAAAGTTGATCATGCACCTTTTGTCCTGGAAAATTGATGTTGCATATTGGGATAACTCCACTAAAGGTTGGAAGATTCAGTGGTACATATGCATTGTAGGTTGATTTGGAGGTAACCTGTATAATTCATTCCAATGTCTCACAAATTCACAATATTTTGAGCTAATCTTGCATCTCTTAATCTGAATTGTAGGCTTAGGATATGTTCTTTGGTGGTTTGTTACTTGTAACTTCATGTTCTTAGTTAAGAATTCATAAAAGGAAATGCGTTGTTTTCGAATCTATATAATGCTACGTCAATTGCAGTATATTACATGTGGAATCAATCGAGCAAAGAAATCCCAATCATAGTAGTGTTTTTGGTTTCTTGAGTCGCCAAGAAGAAGTCTTTTTATCAGTAGTAATTTTATTTTGTTAAGTCTAGACCAATGGATAGAGTTATTTATCATTTGCTTGCACAAAAAGAAGACTAGATATCAACTCAAAATTTCAAAAAATATCCCTCCCTTCTCGTGCTCCTCACATAAAGTTTCTGTAGCACTTCGTAATGAAATAAACTTTGAATCGCTCAATTCGATAATTGGGAAAGAACATTATGGAGTATATAATAGTAGACTTAATGTGATTTTGTTCATTTTTGAAATGACCTACTCTGGATGCAATTTTGTTTAGGTTTTTGTGAGAAGCATGTTGTGGCATTGACATATTGATGACTGATCTGCAATACTTTTTGAATGAAACTCTGAGAGAGAGAGAGAGAGAGAGAGATCACCCTCTCTTTTAATTTTCAAATAATTTGCAAGTATGCTACTTTATTGCTTCCTACTTGATCAGTTTTAGCTAACTATTAATCGCTTATGTCCATTGGAACTATTACTTTAGAACTCTCAAAGCTCAGTAAATTTGAGAATTCTGTTTCAAGAAAAGATCCAAACATGTGCTCTTCCCAAGCTTGATCAGTTTTAGCTAACTATTAATCGTTTATGTCCATTGAAACTATTACTTTAGAACTCTCAAAGCTCAGTAAATTTGAGAATTCTGTTTCAACAAAAGATCCAAACATGTGCTCTTCCCAAGCTTGATCAGTTTTAGCTAACTATTAATCGTTTATGTCCATTGAAACTATTACTTTAGAACTCTCAAAGCTCAGTAAATTTGAGAATTCTGTTTCAACATAAGATCCAAACATGTGCTCTTCCCACCTATCCGTTTATTGTGTTTTCTATACGGTGCATTCTCCTTTCTTCACTTTACTCTTTGTCCTACCGTGAATAATAATGACGAGTTTTCGCTTGCCATTTTTGGCTTGATTTTTTCAATTAAGTCCCGGACAGGCTCAAGGCTGGAGGCTTGGGGTAATTCCATCAATTTGCTCAGTTCTATCTTCGTAATTAGGAGTGTCTTCGAGGACAATTGAGAATGTGTCTTTCCTGTGGGAGTACATGTGTTCTTCTCCCATCCAAGTATTCCCTTCCACTTTACTCTCCCTCCCTTCCCGAAATATGCACCATTGCGAGCAACACCTCTCTCTCTCATCCCCCACCTCTCTCTTTCTATCTCTCTCACCCCCTCCGTACTTTGAACTTTGCAGAACGAAGATCATCAACGCCTTGATCGCCAATTCACTGATAATCTCTTTCGACTTCTCGACCTCCTGTTCAAAATGGGTTTCGAGCTGTCTCTGAAATGGTTTTTAAGAAACCTATTTATTCGACCTCTCAACCTCCTGTTCAAAATGGGTTTCAAACTGTCTAAATCTAAAATGATTTTAAGAAACCAATTTATATTTTGAAAGTAAAAATCTAAAAAGTGGGTCTACCGAAAGTGGAGAAAACAATTTCTATAACCTCTTTGTTAGTATCAATTCCCTTCCTCCCCCCACCCCCCACACACACAGACACACCTCCCCCCTTAACCTCTTGCTCTAACTATATCTCTACCTCTTTCTATCTCAGATGTGGTTAATTTACTCCATGGTCAAGTTTCGGCAAACGTAAGATCTCTAATTTTTCCTTTTTATTCAACTTCTTGAATTCTAGAGTTCTCATAAATTTGATTTACTAGTTGGAGGCCATATACATGGTACTCCTACTATTTAGGCTTTCAGGAATGCTTTGTAGGATCTATGGGTAACTGATTATGTTGTTCACTTAATTTGTTTGTAAGTCTTTCTCCGAAGTATTCATGATTTATTTGATTCCATCTATAACATTCCTTCATGTATCTATGGGCTCCCCGACCAGCGAGCACCCGAGAGAGTCGCCACTCAGATTTTTGAGATGGATGATCTGAGAAACCGATAACTTGTTTTGAAAAAGGCTTTTGGTCTAGCGAAAACGTCGAGACTTTGGGTCCGGGAGCCACATTATGAATAGGGAAGGTTTTGTCGAAAAGCACCCCACTCACCCGGTGAAACCGGTCTCTACTAAACATTTTCAAAAAGGAAACTCTTCATGAATCTTTTGGAAAATAAAGCTCTTTTAGTAAACAAGTAAGAGGGGAAGGGACATGGGAAAATATATCACATTGACGTGCGTGTGGTGCTGTCTGTACAGAGATGATAAAGATGATGCAGTGCATAAAAGAAAATAGAAGCTTCTAAATAAACTGTCTGAGTCACTATGGTCCTTTTCACGGCATACTGTAATGTCGCGCACGGCTTTACAATACGCCGTGCAGGGTTTCTGTTCTGTTATCAGATCGTCATCAGCCCTCAGAGTATAACTTTCACCACTTTTGACAAGCATCTGAAGATGCTCAGTCATTGGATCACTTTAGAACAGTACCATTTCATCAAGCAATGGACATGAATCAACTTTTAGTATGTTTAATAGCTTGAAATGATCGAGAAAGCTTTGTTTATAAACAAAACATGGCTCGTAGATATGGCCTCATTCTGAGAACGCTGACAACTAGTTTCTTCTTAACAGAAATAGGCCTTATGAAAGATGACTTGGATGCAAACAGTTTGAATAAGAAAAATAGTAGCTGACGAAACGCCGTGGTGCCTTCAGGTCAGTAGCTGCTTTGTTTTCTAAAAAAAAAATGGTTTTTAAGTCAAAGCTTTACCAAAGGAGGGTTAAGTCTCACAGCAGAAGAAGTTCCCTCAGGGTCAGAACTGAGCCTAACCCAAAGAAACTTGATTTTTACCTTTGATCTTTCGCTTGGACAAGGATGGATGATGGCGGATGAGCGTTGGTGAGGTCGGTTGAAAGAAGAGGGGTATGGATGTGTGTAATAAATGGGAATATTGGGTGGTTGGGATCTCAAATTGAGTAAAAGGACTCTCTTTTAATGATGAGGAGAAAAATGGGGACTTTGAGAAAGGAGATGCCCAGAGAATGTTTTTAGAGCAAACCTTCTCAAGACTTGGAAGTGAGGAGTGGGTATGAAAGCATGATGAGAGAGAAAGAGAGTTCAAGGCCCCTTTTCCTTGAGTGGAGGGGTGTATTTATAGGCAAGAGCCAAGGATTTTGAATTCAAATGGTGGAGGTATTTTCTGGGTGGGTCAGAAGTGCCTTTTCAGCTTAGCCAACTTGTAGCTGTGGCTCAAGTAGGCGTGGCCGACAACTAGCTGAGCCAGTCAGAACTTTATCCGAAATGCCATGTGGTTTACCTCGTGACCTCGTGCGGCATAATGAATTCTATTATGCCGTGCGGTGTAGAATTGTTCTGCGCGGTATTTTAGGTCTAGTCCAAGGCTTTTGGGCTTTTGGTTTGGGCTAAAAGGGTCCTTTATCCAAGCTCGCAAAGGTATCGTTTCCTTTATTTCATCATCGGGATGTTTAAAGGCTCTCTAAGGTCCGAATTGGGGTGTCTACAGTAGTCCCTATTTAACGTAACTCAGACACCATTGATTGATGCGAGTGACGCTTAAAGAAATAAGCATCCCAATCTGTTGCTCTAAGATCTTTAAACAAAGATAAAAACGAATGAAAATCGAAATGCAAGCAAATGACGATGGTGGTTGCGCTCATGGAGCTGTCTACGTACCCCGTTGTAGGGATTAGACCAACGTAGTTCAATCGGGACAATGCAAGTAAAACAAGTCTCGGGGGACAAAATTGTGAAATCATGCTACAAACTTGAGAAGATTGAGTGCCTGTAGTGCAGAGTGTTGTGAAATGATTGTGTGTGCAAGACGAGCCTTCGGGTGGTGAAAATTCGAGACGAGACTTCGGGAGGTAAATTAAGGCGAGACGAGCCCTCGGAGGGGCGCAAATTCGAGACGAGCCTTCGGGAGGCAAATTGAGACAAGACGAGACGAGCCCTTGGGGGGCAAAAATTTGAGATGAGCCTTCAGGAGGCAAATTGAGACGAGCCCTCGGAGGACAAAAATTTGAGACGAGACAAGCCCTCGGAGGGCAAATATAGAGAAAGAATGCGAATATGGCGAGTCCTCGTGGGAAAAAAACAAATTTTGTGAGTCGCGAAGGATAAAAATTAAAGAATCCTTTAAACAAAGCACGACATTCTAATGGATTTCTCTGTAAAACGGCCAGAATTTTTGAGTCCCAAGGAGATTTTGGTGGCTGAGTTGAACAATTCCCAAGAAAAAGATTTTATCCATGCAAAACCAAAACGCCGCGCGGCTTAGCATTGTGGTGCACGTCATTTCAATTTTCCATGTAATTCTTCGATTTCTGAGATCAGTCGGCTGGTTTAAGGGCACCCATTAATACATGCATGCCCGTTCGACGACTTCAATGTCTTTATAAGGAAGGGCGGTGCCCCATTCCATGCACCAAAACTTCTCAAAAACTCTTCATATTTCTCCCATACTTTCTCAAAAACAGGTTGTTTCCAAGACTTCTTCAAGGACGAAAATGGCAGACAACAGCCTCATCGCACGTGTCATTGCTCTGGAGGCCGAGATAGCCTCATACCGAGAGGAGATTGAACATCTCACCACACAAATTGCGAGATTGATCTCGGCCATCTGCACTCTCCGTCGTGCGGTCTCCAACCTCCAAGACTTTGCTTTTGACCAGTTAGACGACAAGCACGATCCCGAGTATGAGCTGGAGCGTGGGTCTGATGACACTGCGGAGGATTCCGAGGGGAATCCGAACGGTTTCGATGACCGTTTGGATGGAGGGAATGATGCTTCCGGCGAGGGGAGCGATTGAAGATGATGAAGAATGAAGACCAAGGAAAGGGGCAGTAGGATTTCCTTTTGGTTTTTCTGTTTTGTTTTTGTTCCTTCTCCTTTGTTTTTTTTTTTTTTTGAACGAATGTAATGAAAATCCCCGGGGGTTACCTTGGGTTTTATGAATGAAAAGTCCACGTTTCTTGTTGCCATTTAAATATGCTTTCTGTTCTCGAACAAACTCCAACGAATTCAAACGATCATAGCCTCAAACATCGAGAAACTGTTTAGAATTTGAACTGTCAAAATAGGATGAAACGCCGTGCGTAGCTCTCAGAAAGACGCACGTTAGGATGAAACAACATACCCTGTATGCCTGATCAGTACGCCGCGCGGATTGTTCGAAATGCCGTGCGGCACTATAGGCTAAGAACCCGGTCCAAATGTAATTTCGGACGAGCCGATTCGAGAGAGGGGTATATATGATCAAGGTGTATTCAATACACCTCACTCCGTTTGAATTCTCTCTCTCTCTCTCTCTTGGTTCTCTCTCTCTCTACTCTCTCTCTCCCTGCTCTCTTGGTTCTCTTTCTCTCTCACATTGGGTTATGGACGACATTGAGATGCCCGGTGGTGATCAACCACCACAGCTCGAGGTTACACCACTCCCAGTCCCTCCGGAGACCGACGCGACGATCGGGGACGTTCCGGAGTCCATAGGGGACTCGGCTACAGCAGCTGCCACAGCTGAGGAGGGCACGGCTGTGGCGGTTGCCACGGTGGGTGACGGTGGCAGTAGCGGAGAGGATGGGGTGTTGGCCGGCTATGCCCAGAGCATAGAGAGTTTGGGTGCAATGGCATCGCGAGGTGAGGACGAGGCAACGGGCCAATCAGAGGTCGCGGTTAGTTTAGAGGAGGGGGTAGTAGAGGCCCACGGTGGCGATGGTTCGGAGAGGGTAGCTGAGGAAATAGAGGCTTCCCTCGAGAGGGAGCCTCAGACTGACTTGGGGAAAGTCCTCGTTGTCGATGATGAGTCAGTGGAGGAGGAGGTGACACCGGCGATGTTTGTAGGCAGTGGCACGGGTGCGGGGTCGTCACGACCCATAGGTGTAGGGGACTTTTTGGAGACAGCATCCCTTGAGGACTTGGTAGAGACTCTTCGAGGAGTGCCTGGGTTGGCGGAGGCTTTGCTTGAGTCCCGTGAGAAGGAGCTCTGGGCCGAGCTTGAGACTGGAGCGGCTGGGGGGCCACAGGTAGAGGAGGAGGTTTCGGTCCCACGGAAGACCGTGGTGGATGAGGTGACTGCAGTTTTGGGGTGGGGGGGGGGGGGGGGGGGGGAGGGACAGTCTTTTTACCGAGGAGTCCTACGTGCCACTTAGGCATGTGGTGGTGCCTTCGCTCTTGGACGCCTATCGGCCAGAGAGGACCACCTACAATGAGGCTTTGTTTCTGAGGGAACCATAGCAACACTTGTCTTGTGCCAAGATGAGATACACTTTGATATTCATATTTCAATACAATGCACCATGCCTTTCAATTCCATACCTTTGAATATTATGCTTATCTTTGAGTACCGTGCCTGTTTATTGAATGCCATTAACTTGTTGTAACAGGCGATCACAATCTCGTGCTATGGGGGTGCGGCCGATGTGCCAAAGTTCTGGGAGAGGCTCCCAGAGTTCTCGAGGGGGATGGTGAGGGTGGCGGGCTTTGGGGAGTTCGTTGGCATGTTGACGAGGGTGAGTAATGATCTCTAGGTGGTGAGGGTACTCGTTGAGAGGTGGTGGGACACGATGAACTCGCTCCACTTCTCTTTCGGCGAGATGACAGTGACGCCGTTGGACTTTGTGGCGATCAACGGGCTGAGGGTCGAAGGTGACCCTATCCCATATGATGCTATGGCAAGGAGAGACCTTGAGTTCCAGAGGCATCTCCTGGGGCGCAGGCTGAGGGCAGAGAAAGGGGACGCGCCATATGCTCAGCTGTTGGAGTTTTGGACGGAGCCCCCGAAGGGTAGAGTTTAGGAGGAGCAGATGGCTAGGTGTTTCTTGTTGTACGTGCTAGGTGCGTCTTTGTTTCCCAACAGACGCAACCGAGTGCACTTGTCGTTCCTGCCGGCCTTGAGGGATATCAGGGAGATTGCCCGTTTTGACTTGGGTGGCGCGGCTTTTGGGGCGTGCTACGCCTTCATGGGATCTCTTTCCCGAGGAGCTGGGAAGAGCCTCGGTGGCTATTGGCGAGTGTGGGAGGTATACCTCGAATCCTTGCTTTTCATTTTTAGTTAGCTTTCCATTCACGTACTTATGTCCTTTTGTGCTAACCCTTGATGCTTTGAATTCTGTAGCTTTGGACATATGAAGTACTGGACATGTACCCCCCCCCCACAACGTCGTGTCCCGATGATATGATACTCCCTTGGGCCCTCCGTTGGTCGAAGGAGTATCGGGGAGTGAAGAAGGGAAAGGGTGACTTGAACGCCTGTCGGTTGTACTTGGACGAGCTGCGTCCCGACTGGGTATCTATGCACCTTAGGCTTCTCAATTTACATTACTCGTGTATTTCCATTGGGTTGATTTCTTGATGAATTCTTCCTGTTGTAGGTACACTGGCGCATCTGAGATCGTTTTTGAGATTCCATATATGGCCCAGAGTAGGGAGGCGATAAGAGGGAGGGTGCTGCTTGAGTCCCCTTGCGGCTGGGAGTGGTACCTGGGTGACCAGGTATCACGTCAGACGTTAAGGCTGGATGCTTTTCGAGTCCCTAGGCCACTTCCTCCTTTTGTTCAAAGGACGAGCGAGTACATGCTAGAGGAGGTGGAGCGTTTCACATAGCCAGACTCTCAGCTCGAGCCATTGTTTCAGGCTGGTGCTGACTATGCAAAGTACTAGGCTCAGCGCCTGATGTAGGGATTTGGGGTCTGTGCTGCCTGGGAGGCCCAACGGCAGGTGCGAGGTGCTGGAGGTGGTAGGAGAGGCAGGGGAGGAAGGAGAGGAGATGGAGGCAGAGGAGGCGAGAGCTCCAGTGGTGGTGATGCGGGCCCGAGGGAGGCTAGGTTGCTTGCGCTGTTCTAGATGGTGGACATGGTGACCACTCAGGGAGTCCCTGGCCTTGTGGAGGTGCCACGTCCTTCAGTCGAGCCTCCAGAGTTCGTTGCTCAGGTATAATTTTCCTTCGTATGTCTTATCACTGTTACTGCATTTTCTGATTCTTTCCTTTCAATGTACAGGTGACTCCGGAGTATGCTAGGGAGATGGCGGCGGCGATGATGGGCTTGGAGCAGCCGGTGCGGCAGTACGCCATAGGCCACTCCCCACCTGTACTGACTCGTGCTCTAGGGACGATGGTAAACCCTTTACTCTTAGTTGCTCTCTATTATCCTTATTCATGATTATGATGCGAATGCTTTATGGATGTTATTGCAAACAAGAGGAGGAGCGGCTTGGGGTTACGCAGGAAGTCTGTTCGCATGCCTACGCAACAGGCTTCCTCTGCGGGCTCTCGAGAGGAGCGTCCGTCAAAGAGACAGCGGCACTCTAGCGGCACTGAGGAGGAGCCTATTGCCGTTTTAGACGAGACTGAGGAGCCTAGAGATATTGATCTGGAGGATACCTCTGGCAGTATTGTGCCCATAGTGACTCGTACTCAGGAGGTTTTTAGCTCCGAGGTAGAGGAGGAGGTCTCTGAGGAGGACGAGGATGATGACTGAGTTTCCTCTTTTGCTTTTGTCTTTTGATGGAGCCTGCGTGCTTCCTTTTGTAGGGTGCCTGTTTACCCTTGGTAGGTAGGATTTTGAGCATCAGGCTTGCATGCCTTGTCTTGGACTTCGACTCATGGATCCCTTTGGGATTGTATATGCAGAGATTACTTTTTCATTATCTTTTGTCGTTCAATTTCTTTTATTGCTAGTATTTAAAGAAAATTGAGTAACCAAGACTATTACTGTAATGTGCAACTAGCCAATTATCCAAAAATGAGTCGGGTACGCAGTTTTTGCAAGGATAGATATGATGATAAGGAAGTAGAATTCAAAGAAGTAAAATATGACTGTTTTTGAAAAAATTGATGTTTCACTTGAGAATTTACACGAATGCCCCTATCAAGGGTTCGAATATGACTGTGACTGCCCTTGAATTCTTGACATATAACTCGGAAATTCATCTTTATGTTTGGAACATGTTAGAAATCTAAGGAAATGTTGACTTTGGAAGGTGACAACTTCGAATTTTGACTCGGGACTTGAACCGGAACTCAAACCAAGTCACTTTGACCATAGTGACTTGTGAGACTCGAAGAAATGACTTGAAACGAACCGAGACGCGATCTGACACCTTGACATGGCTTAGAAACGGGATTATGTCGACTTTTCGTACTATGACCTTGAATCTCGGGAGTTAACTCGAAACAAAACGTCCCTGAAGTCCCAAATACATGTTGGAGTGTGTTCTGGTGGTTAATGGTGCCCCGAGATACCTTAAATCCATTACATGCTCTTGCTGTAAAAAATTGCAGAAATGCAGACACAGTATGTCACACGGGCTTCTAAAACGCCGTGCATTGTTTCATAAGATTCCACGATATATTAGTAAAATACTGTGATGATTTTTCCGGTTTGGATATGCCGCGCGTGGCTTCATTATGCCATGCGTGGTTTTTTTCTGATAGCCTGCATTTTGTTGTTTCCCAAGATAGATTTGCACGATGGTTGAAGTTTGACTTGTGTAATGGCATTTCTGAGCCAGTGCATGTCTGTATTGTGTTCCCACGCTATGACCAAGCCTTTTCTTATGCAAGACTCATGGGAAATTTGCACTTTTGAAACCCGAGGCTCTTTGAAAGTTGAATTGTCTCCTCCATCCCCCTTATAAATTCTGGCCAAATTCTTTCCATCCCACTCGGCTCTTATTCTTCTGAAGCTCATTCTTCCTCATAATGGCCCTTTTGCTTACCAGTTCGCTCCGTCCATGGCTAGTTTCAATGGAGGGCGTTGATTGGCTGAACTTCCGAGCTCATGGTCTTTTACTCTATGAGGTATCTTCACAACATTCGTCTTTGCCTCGAGCTTTTGAGGGCAGCTGCTAGTTTTTGGGATCCCCGAGGTCCATGTGTTTAGTTTTGGCGAGCAAGAACTTTGTCCTACCATGGAAGTGTTTTGTGCCTACCTTGGCCGTTTTGGCTCGGGAGAAGTCATTATCCCTCCTGTTTGTGAGAGCATCCACAGGGTTCTAACCACAATCCTTGGATTGAGTAGTGGTGCTGCCCGTTACTTAGTAAGCGACGGTCACCTCAATGTGATACAACTTATCGAAATGTTTTCTCCTCCGAGTGATCTTGCGGACATAGATTATGAAATTCATTGCATGACTGCCCTTTGCATGTGCCTGCTCACAGCCTATCTTTTAGTACCCTCCACTGGTCATGCTAACTCAGCTCTGGTCAGCATTGCCATTCAAATTGAGGCTCAAAAGGACGTGATCCCCATGGTTTTCGCTGAGACGTTGATGGGTTTGGACAAAGTTTGCTCTGGAGAGGCTGAAGCTTTTGGTGGTAGTCCTCTCCTCCTACATGTTGGCTTCTCACTCAGTTCTCCTTTTTCGGGGTTTTCCCACGTTCTCATTTTACCTCAGCGCTCGGTTCGGCTTTCTATGGTTTCTTACTTGTTTTTCTCTCTTTGGTAGATCTGGCTTTGTGATAAGGTGAATGTGCTGACCATTCCTCCTGGCAATAGGGCATATGAGGCTAGGTTGTTGTCCTTCCGATGCTTTGAGTTCGAGGACAGGCGTGTTCCTGAGTGGGTCAACTTCTTTAGGCGTCTGCGAGCTTAGACAATTTCGTGGAGGTGTTCGTGGCTAGATCTCCCTCTTATGACTATGCATTTCTTGGGCCCCTAGTGGGTCGTCCTTGCTGGTTTGGAGGCCTTTACCTTCTATATCCCATACCAGATTCAGCGTCAGCTTGGTCTTAGACAGGAGGCCCCTGTAGAGGTTATGGTCGATGTTGTTCTGCCCTTATTTCGCCACTCCGTTCTTTGCAACTATCAGCGGCTTTGGAGAACTTGTGAAGTGACTGATGCATATCCTTACCCATCTGTGATGGTTCGCTGGAGCTACCGGAAATGGCTCAGGAGGGATATTGCCACGAGGGCTGGGGCCCAAGGAAACTGACTCAATCCTACTACCTTAATTACAGAATAAATTGTGGAACCCGTTTTCATCATGTTGCACTTTTGTTTCCGAAAGTCATGCTCAGCCTTATGTATTATAAGTGGTTATCGTAATAAAATGAGTCGTGGAGGGTTTCCCTTTCCTTGATTCAATGTTTTACATTCTTGCAACCTGGATTTTATTTTGATTGATCGTGACCGGGCCTTAGAGTAAGGCTGCCTACGTATCCTTATGGTAAAGGAATAAGGTCATAACGTAGTTCAGGTTATGGTTCGCTTTGGTTTTGACACTCTCCTTTTGCGCTCCAAATTTTGCCTAGTACTGCCCTTTCGGTTTTTCTGTCTAGCGAGCTCATTTATTGCATGCCTTAATTTTTGCCTAAGACACCCTTGCGAGTTTTCATCCTAGCAGGCTTTTGCTCTAACTTTTGCTTGGGTCTGCCCGTCCTTGCGGTTTTCAGCCCAGCGAGCTTCTCTCAGGGATAATAGCGCTTAAGTTGATCCAGCTTGACCAAAGTTGAAAATTCGTTTCCATCCAAGTTAATGAGTTGTGTAGCTCCTCCAGATAGAATGGTCTTGATGATGTATGGCCAGATTACTTTGGTCGGAACTTCCCGCGTGGATCATAGACTAGGGCCCGAATTTCCTTTAAGACCATGTCGCCTTCTGCTAAGTTCCTTGGCCTTACTTTCTTATTGAATGCACGAGCAATCCTTCTCTGATACCCCTGAATATAATAAAGAGCCCTTAGCCGACGCTCGTCAAACAACATGAGCTCTTCAAATTGATTGTTCAACCATTCTGCCTCCTGGACCTCACACTCGATCATAGTCCGAAGAGATGGAACTTTCAACTCAATGGGAAGTACAGCCTCCATACCATAAACCAGAGAGCAAGGAGTTGCCCCCGTTGGTGTACATACGGATGTGCAATATCCCCATAATGCTAGCGGTAATTGCTCGTGCCAATCTATTGCGGATTGAATGATCTTTTCCAAAATAGCTTTGATTGGCTGCTTCCACGACCCCGTTGGTCTGCGACCGATAGGTGGTTGACTTGTGTACTTGAACCTGGAACTCATTCAAGACTTCCTTGGCTCGTCCTTTGAAATAAACCCCATTGTCGGATACAAACGCCTGAGGAACTCCATACCGGTGGATGACATTTTGCTTGATAAAGTGTGTGACCTGAACTGCTGTTAGAGTGGCATAAGAAGTAGCTTCCACCCATTTCGTGAAGTAATCAACGGCTACTAAAATGAATTTGTGGCCATTGGACGCAGCTCGTACAATTCTTCCGATGATGTCGATTCCCCATACTGAGAAAGGCCACGGTGAGGTCATTTGATACAGTTCGGAGGGCAGGACATGCATGAGGTTGGCATGGACCTGGCACTTGTGGCAATGCTGCACGTATTCCACACATTCTGTCTCCATGGTGGACCAAAAAATACCCCTGTCTAAGGATCTTCTTAGCAAGCATCATGCCGTACATGTGAGGGCCGCACACACCTTCATGAATCTCTTCCATCACCCTTCTTGCTTCTGCACCATAGACACATAATTTGTGCATGCCATAGTGTGACCTTCGATAAAAATTTCCTCCGCAGATGATGTATTGAACCGCCATCCTTCGGAGGGCAATTTTGTCTTTCTTACTTGCTTCAATGGGGTATTCTCCTTTTTCCACGAACCTCCAAATGTCGTAATACCAAGGGTGACCATTATCGGGCTCATCAATAGTCATGACATGTTGATATATCGGCGTATCTCTTTGTTCGATCACAATCGGCTGTAGCTTCCCACCAAGCGGGATTTCGACCATAGATACTAAGGTCGCCAAGGCATCTACAAATTGATTTGCAAGTCTCGGCACATGAGTGAAACTCACCTTATTGAAATGGGGGATGAGATCTTCGAGGTCCTGATAGTATGGCTTCAGTTTTTCCTCCTTGACTTTCCAGTCCCCGTTGGCCTGCGACACTACCAAGTTGGAATCTCCCACCACCTCCAATTTCTCTATGCTGATCTCAATTGCTGCTTCCATTCCCACAATGCAAGCCTTATATTCTGGTTGATTATTGGTAACCTCAAAGTTTAGCTTGAAGACGAGTGGGATGTGAGACCCGTCGAGTGCTATTAATAGTACACTAATTCCAAACCCCTTCTGATTTGCAGCACCATCGAAGTATAACCTCCAAACATCCTCAGCCAGAGTCATTATGTCTTCATTGGGAAACTTGTGGGCAGCATGCCCTTTGAAAATTTTTGGATTTCCAAATGCGAGAGCCCAGAATCGAGGGAGCGCGAGGACGGATGGTGTAGGTGGAGAAATTCAATTAGTGCTTTTAACAGCATTGGATTATAACGGCTTGTTCGCGCCTCCTCACCGGTACCCTAATCCGTCGTCTGAACCCTAATCTGCAAAATAGACAAGAGGTGAGTGCACCTTTGCCTCTCGTGGCAAAGGCCCTCCGATGCCAAAGTTAGTATCATGTACTAGCAATTGAACCCTAATTATCAGTAGGAAAACAATAAGAATGCAATCTATTGCGTACCTCTTTTCTCTGAGTTTACCTCGTATTTATAGATTCATAGATGCTTGTTGCCCAACCATCCCTATCGCCCTAGGATTCCTACCTCGTAAAGGAAACCTAGAATATCAAGGATTCTCATTTCCTTTACCAGTTAGCTACCCTAGTCTTTTTAGGACTCTTTCCCATAACTAGCCGAACATCCCATTCCTGTTAGGTATCTTTTCGAGATCCTATGTCCTCGGGATCTCATTCCTTAACGGAATACCACTGTTTCTAGACTCTTCCAGAATGTTCCCTCTATTTCAATATCTGATAGGACTTCTTTCCTTGTTCGGCCGTCTCATAGTCGAACAGAGGGCCTGGACCAGTTACTTCACATGTAACTAGTCCTTTATCAATTATTTGGACCATTCCTTTCTTTAGGAATTCTCCTCCTGTTTGGCTTTCTCGTAGCCGAACAAGGTATTTGAGCAGTGGCTTCACGTGTCACTTTCCTTTTAATTGATCTAATAACTTCTCATGTTTTACTGAACTGAGAGTCGTACAACCTCTTTGGACCAATGACTTATCATGTCACCGGTCAATCGCATTGACCTTTCCTTTAGCACCATGCTCGGGCATTTCTCTTGCCTGTTCGGGAATACCTCCCTACAATTGCTCCCCAGCCTTACTTGTTATCCTTTACTCAGATAACGAGTAAAGCTCCTTTACCGAGCAAATTCATTTTGCTCCTGCACCTTATATATTGGTGCAACTTGTCATCATTTTACCATGACAAAAACATCTTTTCGTTAGGCCGTCACAGGCTTTTAGTCCTAATCTTTACACGTGTCGATCATTATATTGCTCACATTAAATGCGGACAGACGTGTTTTGGGGAACGGAACACTCAAACGGCGTCTGGGTGACATTTCACATACGCCACCCCACTTTTTAGGGTATTTTTGGGTTTTCGTCCCTATTTTCAAAACCCCAATCTCTCTCTTAGACTCCCTCTGCAGAAAAAAGACAGTTCAAGCTTTTACCCGCCATTGAAGCTCTGTTCATCTTCTCAAGGCCTCCTCCTTTCTGCTCTTTAGGGATTCCATCGACTATTCTCGTAAGTCATCATTCTTCTTCTTACAACTCCATTTCTCTGGTGGATTGTTTACAATCACTTTTTAGGGTTTCATTGTCCCCATTTTCTTTATACTTCAAAGAACCCCAAAAACCTCTCTGGTAATGGGTAGATTTCGAAGACACTGTAATACTCCTCAAACCATGGCTAGTTTCAGATCTCGATATGGGATTCCTGACAACGTAGCTACTGTTTTGGCTCCTGAGGATGCCATTCGGGAGAGTTTCGATTTCGACACTCTTCACATTTCAGTGGTAGCTGTCGTCGAGGGCGGGGTTAGGTTTCCCTTGGCTTATTTGCTTCGCCAAGTCTTAGCATACTATAGGCTTTCCCCTATGCAAGTTTCTGCTAATTTCTTCCGAGTAGTTATGGGTATAAATGCCCTAAATCAAATGTTAGGGACCTCCCTAGGTTTGTACGATATCCACCACCTATACAATATTTCCAGAACTGGGGACTGCCCTTACTTATTATTTAAAAAGTAGAGATTCTAGAAAGAAGCTTGTTCTTGAACTCCCTTACTCTGCTCGTGGGGATGACGACGACTTTCTGATCGTTACAGGCAACTTCGAACCCAGGGATGAGGACGGCCAAGTGATTGGTTTTCATGCTCCTCACGTTTTCGGGAGCCCACGTTAGTTCTTTTCCTCCTAATTCATATGTTTATCTTTCTCAAATAAAAAGCTTTTTCATGCTCCTTATTGATTATGCTTTGTCATGTTTCAGCATCAAACATCAATCGTGGTTATAACATCATAACCCCACAAGTCCACGTAGCAGATATCAGACGAGATCTTGCGTTCAATGGTGAAGGGACTTACCTAGCAGGCCGAGCAAGAGCAGCTCAGGTACTACTCAGCTACAAGGCTTCGTATGGTGGGTTTATTGATCGGCGAACCCGTGCAGCCGATAATCCCTTGATTGCTGGTCCTTCAAGACCAGCTCCCGAACAAGAAGAGAGACGTTCTCGGACACCTCCAATCTCTGACGAACCAATCCCTCTTGCCGAGGAAGCTTCTAGTTCCACTTCTGATTCTTCTTCCAGTGGCTACACCTCCTCACCTCCAGATATGAACCGACCACTTGACTTAGGCAGTCTTCTCACCATTCCTGGTCGTGGTCGTGGCACTGTTCGGGGCCAAGGTGGTCAAGGTCATGGCCGTCGTATCCAGACTCAGACTGATGCTCCTCCTGGATTTTCTCCAGAAGAAATTGAAGCCATCCACAGAGAAAAACGTCAACGGGTGGAAGAATCCCAAGAGAGACCCCCACCATCCTCCTCATCTCCTGCTCCAGCATGGGCTCCCTCTTTCTCTCATGGGAACCAAGCTATCACTGCTCGGGACTCTGTTGAGACTGAAAGGACTGCACTTGCATTGTCCCAGGCCTTTCTGTTGCCTGGTGATATGCAAAAAGAAGTTGCAATGTCTCCTGACAATCTCCTGAGCTCTTTCATGTCCCATAACGCCAAGGTAAAGTTTCTTTTTGTAAACCATAGCGTATATAGTGTTTGATATTTATGTTTATCACAGCTGTTTTGAACGTTCCAGGTGATGCAAAAAATGGTGGCCATGGCTCAAAAACTCAGCCAATCCAAGCCCCAACGTGCCAAACTTGTCAGCGAGAACACCAAGCTTCAACGTACCATCATTAGGCTTGAGAGGGAAAGAAACCAGGCTTTGGGGATAGCGGATGGTTTAAAGGGACATCTGAAGGGGGCTGAGGACAGTCTTGCACAAACTTTGAAGGAACTTGAGACGACCCAGACTGAAGCCAAAGCTGCTTTTGAAAAGGGGTACAATGAAGGAATCAAGGTTGCCACAGAAAGTTATACGAACCAGATGCCTGGGATACAAGATCAAATTGGGTGGCATCCTGGACAGCTTGCCTTGCAAAAGCTGAGATTCCTGAGTCCTCTCCCCTCTGGAGCAACATCGAGTTACCAAGTGCAGCTGCTGGTCAAGAAGAGGACATCACTAAGGAGGGAGATGAAGAACAAGATGTGCAGACGTCTGGGCCACCTGTTACTGAAGTTGAGCCACAAAATGATATGACCAACCCAGGCCAAAAGGAAGTCAGTGGTGGTCAACTTGGAGATGAGAATACCACAGACGACCTGACTGCACCAGCAGTTCCTCCAACTGTTCCTACAACTGTCCAAGATCTTACTGAGGACGAATGAGTGCAATCTTCATTCTGTTTTTACCACCTGTTTTGGATTTGTTCTTTGTTGGGTTTTATCATGGGTGTTTGTCGTTTTGGAATACTGTTTGTGAAACTATTAAGGATTTCGTACCTAATGTAAGTAAGTCTCTCGTACTTATTTGTAAGTAAGTCTCTCGTACTTTTTATGCACGTATTCGTATGCAAATTTCGTTTAAGTGTCTCGTACTTTATGCATGTATTCGTATGCTTATGCCCAAGTATACTCGTACTATTGAGCAGTTCAGCTATATATTCGTATAACTTTGGTGCGTGGTTTCAGTTTATTCATACTGCAATTTACATATTTCGTATGTAAAGAAAGCAAAGAAAAACGTAGAATCACATGGGACCATGCCCTGCTCCCCAATATGAAGGATGTTGGAAAAAGAAAAGTGGCAGACTTCAAATTTATAGAACCCAGAAGAAATGAAGAACACTTTATTGGAATGTAAAAAAATCACTTAAGGGGGCGTTACTCGTACCCCTTGCAACTAAAGAACACAAGAGAGTTTTATTCGTAACTCTCACACAATCACGATGTGCATAAAGAAATATAAAAATATGCTCAAACATATTCATATAAAGAACTTTCTCAAGTTGTGGACATTCCAAGGTCTTGGCACCGGGTTCCCGTCCAGTTCTGCCAATCGATAAGCCCCAATGCCCACAATCTCAGTAACTCGATATGGGCCTTCCCAATTGGCCCCTAACTTTCCCTCATTAGCCACTTTAGTGTTGCCGAGCACCTTTCATAGTACAAGGTCTCCAATCCGAATCTCCTGTGGATGCACATGTTTGTTGTAGCCTTTGATTAGCTGCTCCTTGGTACGAGGCCAAGTGCACTAGGGCCCGTTCTCGTCTTTCCTCGGCAAGATCTAATTCAATCTCCAAGGCTCTATCATTTCCTCCACTTTCAACCAAAGTGGTCCTGTTGGTCGGCAGACCTATTTCTAATGGAATAACAGCCTCTGTTCCATATGCTAATGAATAGGGGGTCTCTCCTGTAGACCTCCTTGGTGTTGTTCGATATGCCCATAGAACCAATGGCAATTCATTAGGCCATTTCCCCTTTGCTTTATCCAAACGCTTCTTAATCCCATCAAGAATGGTTTTGTTAGAAGCCTCTGCTTGTCCATTGCTTTGAGGATAGGCTGAAGTCGATTAGTAATTTCTTATCCCATACTATGCACAAAAAGCTTTGAACTTCTTCTGAAATCGGGATCCATTGTCAGTAATCAATGAATAAGGGACCCCAAAACGAGTAATGATGCTCTTCCATACGAACCTTTCTATCATAGGTTCAGTGATCTTAGCCAATGGTTCTGCCTCAATCCACTTAGTGAAATAATCTGTTGCAACTAGCAGGAATTCTCGGTTCCCAGTTGCTTTGTGTAATGGACCCACAATATCCATTCCCCATTGAGCAAACGGCCAGGGACTTGTCAAAGGCACCAAATCCTCGGCTGGTGTTTGAATCATTGGTGAAAATTTCTGACACTTTTCACAAATCTTTACGTATACTTTAGCATCCTCTTACATGTACGGCCACCAATATCCTTGGGTGATTGCTCGGTGGGCTATGGACCTGCCCCCAGCATGGCTTCCACATGTTCCTTCGTGAATTTCATGGAGGAACTTCTGCACCATTTCAGGATGCACGCAAAGCAAATAGGGCCCTGTAAAAGACTTCCTATACAATTTTCCCTCAGGTGATAACCAGAATCGAGCAGATTTGATCCTAATTTTGTGAGCCTCCTTTTTGTCTGAAGGGAGTTTTTCATCTCGTAAAAACTCAATAATTGGGTCCATCCAACTTGGTCCTTGGTTCACGTCCAAGACCATCTCCACGCTTCTCCCAATGCTCGGCTCAGTTAGATACTCTACGGCTATCTTTCTTTTAAACTCAGTTGGTACAGCTGCAGCTAACCATGCTAACGAATCTGCATGGGCATTATTTCCAGAACTTATCTGTTCAATATACACCCTTTCGAAAGTATCGAGCAGATCTCTGGTTGCCTGTACATAGGCCGCCATCTTCTTGCTCCGGGCTTCATATTGCCCGGACAGCTGATGGACTACAAGTTGTGAATCACAATATACCCTAACATGTTCGGCTTTTAGGGTTTTTGCACTTCTTAAACCAGCTAAAAGTGCCTCGTACTCCGCCACGTTATTTGATGCATTGAACCCAAGCCGACAGATAGTTCCAACATTGATCCTTCGGGGGAAAAAAGCACTACCCCTATCCCTGATCCGGTGTTGCAAGCTGACCCATCAACGAACAGCCTCCATTCCAGGGGATCTTGTTCGGCTAATGCCTGTTTCTTCTTTACAGGAGACTTTGCTTTGCACTCCTTTCTCGTAGGAGGCAAAGGTGCAACCGCAGGTGAGAATTCTGCCACAAAATCTGCCAACACCTAGCCTTTGATTGCCATGCGCGGCTGATAATCGATGTCATATTGGCTCAACTCAACGGACCAAGTTGAGATCCTTCCGGAGAAGTCTGCCTTTCGTAGCAGTGATTTTAATGGGAACTCCGTATAAACCACAACTTTATGACTCTGGAAATAATGTGGCAATTTTCTAGTTGCTGTTCTTAGTGCCAAAACTAATTTCTCGAGGGGCAAATATCGTGTTTCCGCATCTAACAACGTTTTGCTCACATAATAAACTAGGATTTGCTCGGATCCCTTATTTCTCAAAAGGACTGCACTCACAGAATGCTCAGAAACAGCTAAGTACAAAACTAAGGACTCACCTGGTTTTGGAGTCGAAAGAAGTGGAGGAGAGGCCAAATATCCCTTCAAATCCTGGAAGGCTTGTTCACATTTTGCTCCCCATTTGAATCCTTCCATTTTCTTTAATAACTGAAAGAAAGGTCTGCACTTGTCACTTGACCGGCTAATAAATCGATTGAGAGCTGCTGCCATCCCAGTCAACCGTTGGACTTCTTTCATTGTCTGAGGACTCTGCAGATTCTGTAAGGCCTTTATTTGGTCGGGATTCGCCTCTATCCCCCTCAAGGTTACAAGATGGCCCAAAAACTTTCCAGAACCGACTCCAAATGCACACTTCGAGGCGTTGAGTTTCAACTTGTATTTCCTCAAAATTTCAAAAGCTTCTTTCAAATCTGCTATGTGTCCCTGCCCAGTTTTACTTTTCACCACCATGTCATCTATGTAAATCTCCATAGTTTTGCCGAGCAATTTTCTGAACATGATGGTTGCCAATCTCTGATATGTTGCCCCTGCAATCTTCAATCTAAAGGGCATGACATTGTAACAGTACAACCCACGTGGTGTAATAAAAGAGGTTTTCTCTTGATCCGGCCCAAACATGGCAATTTGATGATATCCTCGATATGCATCGAGAAAACTCATCCGTCCATATCCTGTTGTTGTATCAACCAACTGGTCAATCCTTGGAAGAGGAAAACTATCCTTTGGGCATGCCTTGTTTAAATCTGTGAAGTCTACACATACACGCCATTTTCCATTCTTTTTCTTGACGACAACAGTATTCGATAGCCATTCTGGATAATAAACTTCCCTTATTGTCTTGGCTTCTAACAAATGATCCACTCTTCAATTACAGCGTCAACGTGCTGTACGGCTGCCCTTCGTTTCTTTTGAATGACCGGCTTATGCTGTGGATCTATATTCAAATGATGGTAGATAACATCTGCACTTACCCCAGGCATCTCCTCTGGTGTCCAAGCAAATACATTGACATAAGTTTTTAGAAAACTTATCAATTCATTCTCCTCCTCTATTGGCAATGATTCCCCAATCAGGAAATACCTATCTGGATCATTTTCGTTGATCTGTGTTTTCTTCAAATCCTCAACTACCCTCTCGGTTGGATCCTTTTCGATGTCTTCAATAGTCGGCTGATCCGGAATTTCCACAGTATTAACATGGTGGGCATTGTGGATTCTCTTTATGATGGATACCAAACATTGTTGAGCTATCTTTTGGTTACCTTTGATCTGTTCAATCCCATTGGATCCTGGGAATTTTACCATTTGATGGAAAGTAGAAGAGACTGCCCTCATCTTGTGCAACCATGTTCTTCCTATAATCACGTTATAGGAAGATGGTACATCCACCACCAGGAAGTCAGTCCGTAGCATCACTGTACCAGCCCGAACAGGCAAGGTTACCTTTCCCAAAGGCCAAACTGCTCCTGCTCCAAATCCGACCAAAGGTGTCACTGATTGTACCAAATCTTCTTGAGTGAGCCCCAATTTCTTGAATGCATCGTAGTATAGCACTTCGGTGCAACTCCCAGAGTCCACCAGGATTCTTTCCATGTCATATTCCCCAACTCGCAAGGTTATGACCAAAGCATCATTGTGAGGTACCTAGACTCCTCCCAGATCTTCATCTGTAAAAACTATGCCCTCGTTGCTCGCCCCTTCGTTGCGCCCTCTTTTCTTCCCCAACTGCATCACATGTTGGTCATGTTTTACTTGTCTCTGAAGCAATCTCACCTCATTTCTCGTATAAGGTTCGGCTAATCCATGTATCATATGAATTACCCCTTTTGGATTCTGTTCGTAATCCAACTCCATTGCTTTGTCTTTATCCTTGGGATCTTCTTGGATAAATTCTTTGAGATAGCCTCGTGAGACCAAATCATCAAGGTGCCGTTTAAACATTTCACAATCCTCCGTCATATGGCCCCAATCCTTATGGTAGCTGCAGTGCTGATTCGTAGCACGTTTTGCATCTTTATTCCCACCTAGAGTTGGAGGCCATTTGAAATAAGGTTGATTCTTTATTCGATAAAGAATCCTGTAGATTGGCTCTTTCCAAACCGTGTTTATTGAAAAGAATGACTTAGGATCCGGAGCTGGCTTATCTTTGTACGGCTCTTTCTTTGCTTGCCCATAATCCTTCTTTTCACGATAGGTTTTGGGCTCTGGCTTTTCTACTTTCTTTGTGGGCCACTTTACTTGCTCGGCGGCCAGCTTGCCATCTTCCCAAAGAATATCATCTTCGTTTCTGGCGTGCTGCTCAATTCTCTCCATTAGTTTTGCCAATGTCTGCACTGGACTCATGTTTAGGGACTTACGTAGCTCCCCCCGAATAGGCAAACCTGTCTTAAAAGTGGCAATGGCATATTCCTCGCTACAACCTTCAATTTTGTTAAAGGTCTCCCAATATTTCTTTGCATATGTCCTGATCGACTCGTCCTCTCCTTGCTTCATAAAGGAAAGACTCTCAAAGGTTTTGGGAGCTTTCCTACTTGTCAAAAACCGTGCAGTGAATTCCTCGGCCAACTGCACCCATGTTCGGATGGAGCGTGAACCCAATCTGTGAAACCAAGACAAAGCAACCTTCCCTAAACTCGACGGGAACATTTTGCACATAATCGCATCATCTCCGTCATGCATAAACATTGCCTGCTGGTAATGCTGTATATGTGCCACGGGATCAGCATCTGTCTCGTAGAGGATGAACGTTCCGTGTTTTACTCTGGTTGGCAACCTTGCCTCCTGTAACTTTTTTGCAAAAGGGGAGGATGCTATATTCTGAAGTGCTTTCCGTGCTGGTTCTCGTGCAGTCATGGTTTCATCCTCTAGTCCTTTCTTGGATCTAGTTCTTTCCCAGTCGGAATTAGGTCTCTCGTACCTGTCCCTGTGATGTTTCCTACTCCCTTCCTCCTCAGGGGTAGAGCTTCGACCTCCGCTTCTCCTCTTTCTCGGAGAAATCCTCCTTCGCTCGGGTGTTCGGATCTTGCTCCTTCCTTTTCGTGGAGAAGCTTTATGTCGTCTTGGGGTCAGACTTCTGCTTCTGCTCCTTCTTCCTCGTGACGGAGCCTTTTGGTACTGTACCAAAGCATATTCACTGCCTCTAGAATTTCTTCGAGATAATCCGGAGTCCTCCGGATGTTCCCTGATCCTCTCTAGTTCTCTGATCTCATGTTCTCGTTTTTTGATCAAACGAGCATACTCCTCGATTTCTTGTCTCTTTTTGTCAAGAACGTCTTCGCTACGGTATACACTTCTGGAGTGTGCAATCGATTCATCCCCTCGATGGGATTTAGTCCTTCACGTGGACTTCGATGCCGTCTCTCCATCTCTATTTTTGGAGTTGCCGTGGATGGTAAGAGGGTGGCCCTTACTCGTGGTCCTCTTGTGTCCTCCTTCGGGCTTTCTTGGAGCCCCGGGTGGAGATTTATCCCCTCCTCCAATTAACACGTCCTTTGGATTGTGTGGTGTTGCTGGATCCACTTCCACCATGGTCGTATTTCAAAGGGAACTCTTTCGTTTCCCACAGACGGCGCCAATTGTAGGTGGAGAAATTCAATTAGTGCTTTTAACAGCACTGGATTATAACGGCTTGTTCGTGCCTCCTCACTGGTACCCTAATCCGTCGTCTGAACCCTAATCTGCAAAATAGACAGGAGGTGAGTGCACCTTTGCCTCTCGTGGCAAAGGCCCTCCGATGCCAAAGTTAGTATCACGTACTAGCAATTGAACCCTAATTATCAGTATGAAAACAATAAGAATGTAATCTATTGCGTACCTCTTTTCTCTGAGTTTACCTCGTATTTATAGATTCGTAGATGCTTGCTGCCCAAGCATCCCTGTCGCCCTAGGATTCCTATCCCGTAAAGGAAACCTAGAATATCAAGGATTCTCGTTTCCTTTACCAGTTAGCTACCGTAGTCTTTTTAGGACTCTTTCCCATAACTAGCCGAACATCCCATTCCTGTTAGGTATCTTTTCGAGATCCTATATTCTCGGGATCTCATTCCTTAACGGAATACCACTATTTCTGGACTCTTCCAGAATGTTCCCTCTATTTCAACATCTGATAGGACTTCTTTCCTTGTTCAACCGTCTCATAGCTGAACAGAGGGTCTGGACCAGTTACTTCACATGTAACTGGTCCTTTATCAATTATTTGGACCATTCCTTTCTTTAGGAATTCTCCTCCTGTTTGGCTTTCTCGTAACCGAACAAGGTATTTGAGCAGTGGCTTCACGTGTCACTTTCCTTTTAATTGATCTAATAACTTCTCATGTTTTACTGAACTGAGAGTCGTACAACCTCTCTGGACCAATGACTTATCATGTCACTGGTCAATCGCATTGACCTTTCCTTTAGCACCGTGCTCGGGCGTTTCTCTTGCCTGTTCGAAAATACCTCCCTACAGATGGCAAGCGCTCACAAATACAGAGTTGCCACTCGAGTTTTTTTAAAGGTCAGACACCCAAGGAACTGTATTTCGAAGCACCTGCCGTGCTATTTGATTTGAAAAAGTTAAGGAACCAGTCCGTCATAACCATATCTGGGTTCGGGAGCCAGGTTAAAAGAGGTAAAGGGTTTTATGGCACCCCTCTCGCCCAATCTGGAGATCAGTCTCTACTTAGGCATTTTGTGAAAATATTTGTGATTCTTCCTTTATTTAACCAATTTTTAGCCAATTAGAGCAGGGGAACAGTTAATCGGGGATTTAAAACTGTAACAATTTGCAAAGTGAGATTAAAAATAACATGGATGAATGACACAGTTTGAATAATGAGTGGGATAAAACTCAAAACTGTGACTAGATGTCCAAACAGTGCACTGGTATGAATTTGAGACGAGCAGTGGTCAACTTGCATGCATGGATATGCCAGCATGCAAGTACACCATCATGCGACAGACCCATACCCTTGCGTGAGCATTGATATCTCGCCAACAAATTGAATCTTATCCCCTTCTGGGCTCTGGAATGACTAATGCACACCCAGGGACAAACCAAGCAGTTTATATGCACTGAAAGTAAATGATTATTACAATCAGAGTGAATGGAATTGAGATACAACCCCTAAACAGTGGGGGTATTAAAACAAAGGCCATGGACCAAGTTGCCCTATGCAAGGGCGACTTCTGGAAACAGGCTGACCATCGCGTGATGGAGTTAGTTCATCGTGCTAGTGTCTTGACTGGACTTCCAGGAATTGCTTTGCACTCCTGGGCTCTGAGACATATTCAGAAGCAACCCTGAGGCATTCCAAAGTGAACAAGTAAACAATCGAAGCTAACCTACAAATTTTAACATGCAAGGCAGTGGATTAATTCTAATCATGCTTCAAGGTGATTTATTACACTATGGAAAATAGAAAAATAACTAGCATCCTATCCCCACGAGGAGCGTCGCGTGATGACTAGAACAATCGCGCGTGGGAGTGGCTCCATCGCGCGTAGGAATGCCAGCGGACGGTTCTTGTAACCCTGCTGACTTTAGAACTAGGACTGGTATTGATTACCAACCTTGATCCTGCCAGCCCCCCTCAGGGACCAAAATAGTAAACCTGCAGTAAAGTTATACATTTGCTTGAGTAACCTAGAAGTGGATTGAACAAGGTGGTAAAGCTTGGAGAATGAGTGTATAGAGATGGCTTGAATGAGGGAATGTCAAGTGTATCTGGGTTTGTGTGCCTTTTTTTTCTTGATTTCTTGTAAACCTTTGGAAGAAGAACCATAAGCGGTACTTATAGGAGATGGGAAAGTGCTTGGTGGGTGGAGGACTTGGCCTAGCAACCAGCCAACAAGGCTGGTCAGCCTTCCTTGGTGGAGAAAGAGGCCAACAAGGTGATGGGAGTGGTTGTGAGGGTGGTGCTACCCATGCACCTGCAAAACGCTGTTCAATCGTCGAAAATGGGGTTCTACAGATCAGTAGCCCCCTGATCATCACAAAATCCAGTTGGAAAAAGGTAAAAGTGACAGGTGTTGGCCATCGCGTGATGGTCAATAGTCAAGGCTTTGACTTTGACCAACACATGGTAGGCAAAGCATCGCGCGGGAGATTCAATTAATTGCGCGACGGTCAAAACCTGAGGTCAGGGTTTTGACTTAGGGTTTTTGGTTTATGATAGGTTCCACTCACTCCAAGCTCAAACCATTTCACTCTCAAGACTCTTTTTGATTTGATTCATCATCGAGGAAACAAGAAACCGAAAAACAAAGTAAAACAATTGGGAAACCAGTTTAGGGTGTCTACAGTAATCCCTCTTTGATGGCACGTAGAGCACCATTGACTGGTACGGGTAACGTCAAAGATTTCTAGACACCTATCAAATTTACCCAAAAGCCGATTAAATGCAAAATGCAAACAAGTATATAGAAATACCGTGCACTAATGGGTCGAAGAGCGGCTCAGTCATTGAAGAAACTCTCCTGGGGAATAAAAAAGATGGATGGATGGATCGTCACTGAGTTGAAATTGGACGGATGGATCGTCATTGATTGAAATTGGATGGATAGATTGTCATTGATTTGAAATTGGATGGATAGATTGTCACCGATTTGAAATTGGACGGAGGGATCGTCGCTGATTTGATAGTTGGATGGATAAATCGTCGTAGACTTGATAGTTGGACGGATAGATCGTCGCTAATTTGATAGTTGGATGGATAGATCGTCGCCGATTAGATAGTTGGACGGATAGATCGTTGTTGATTGAAAATTGGACGGATGGATTGGCGTTGAATGAAATTGGACGGATGGATCGCCGTTGATTGAAATCGGACAGATGGATCATCGTTGATTTGAAATTGGACAGATAGATCGTCGTTGATTGGAAAATGGGACAGATGGATCGTCGTTGATTGAAATTGGACAAATGGATCGCCGTTGATTGAAATCGGACGGATGGATCGTCATTGATTTGAAATTGGACGGATAGATCGTTGTTGATTGAAATTGGACGGATGGATCATCGCTGAGTTAAAATTGGACGGATGGATCGTTGTTGATTGAAATTGGACGGATGGATCGTCGCTGAGTTGAAATTGGACGGATGGATCGTCGCTGATTGAAAATTGGAGTGTGTGCGGGCAGACCACTGCTGGGGATACAAAAGTGCTCTGAATTTGAAGATCATTTAATTCATCGCGACCATCAAAATTGCTGCGGTGCCATAACAAGAAACCATGGGCCTTCGTAAGAAAGACGAACATGATCGGGCCTGTCCAGAAGCTGGATTGGGCCTGGAAGCCCAATTGGACCATCGCGCGACAAAGCCACTTTGTCGCACGAGGGAAGCTTGTTAGGGCTTGGGTCTGGAAAGAGCCCAGACCCGGCCCATACCTATTTTCTTCCCTTTTCTTCCCGGGGACGCTACAAAAATCAGTTCCCAGCGGTTTCGAAATTTCAAAACTCCTCACAACTCTCAAACTTTCCAAATCCCATCTTAAACCCCAGAATTTCTTCCCAAACCTTTGATTTCTTCACGAAAATCAATAAACCCACGCGCAAACACACACCCATGGCGGATCACGGCAATGGTGGCAGTGGAGGAGAGGTAGTTGATCGTCCGGGAGGATGAGGGAGGACCCATGGAAGTTGAAATAGCAGAGCAACAGTCGGCGGGGGTTGTCGCAGACGTAGGTGCAGTGAGAGCAGGCGGTGGCGGTGGCGGTGGCGGTGGCGATGGCATACAAGGCCACGAGCAGGAGGTAGGTGGCCAAGGCGACCATTGCGCGACGGAGCCAGGGCGTCGCACGACTAATGAAGCTGGGGCCACGGGGCCCATTGTTCAGCCATTAGACCCGAGCGTAACAATGGAAGGCTCGGTGGTGATTGGTGGCGATTCTGGAGACGCCAGGGGCAGTGGTGCTGATGGTGATGGCATGGGGTCGAGTGGGTTTACGCTGAGGGGCCCGGCGAGAGGCAAAGGTGCAGCGGCTGAGGAGGAAAAGACCACGAGGGTTCCGTTTGTACAGAGAGGAGGATGTACTCTTCCGGCCAGCGACGACATCGTCAAGCCATAGGCCAATCACTAAGTAGGATCTCGCAGAGCTCCTGAGTGACGAGCAACTAGCCCGACTTTTGGAGGATAACCCTGCAATAGGGGCTGCTGTTTTGGAGCCTTGAGAGGAGCGAAAGAGGGAGATAGCGCCTTCAGAGGCTGTGGCGAAGGCCAAAAGGGAGAGAGCCGAGGAGGAGGAGGAGGCTCTGAGAGACATAGAGGCCGAGGAGAGGGCCAAGCTAGGGTGTATGGGCCCAGAGTGACGGCAGTGACAGAGGTAAAGAGTTTGACTCGTGTCCCTTTTACAGAAGAGGAGTTTGTGCCACGCACACCACACTTGTTTGTGCCATCGGGCTTTGCAGCATATAGGCCACGGCGGACGGAGTACGACTCTGAGCTCATCCTGAGAGATCCCGAGACCCATGTTTCGAGCAGCTGGACAGAGGTAAACTTCCAAAATCCCCCTTTGTAGTTTCAAATTTGAATTTGCCTGCTTGTACTTGAATGTCGAAACACACACGGTAATCCTTAAAAGAAAAGTCCGAACTACGATACCATGATCTTCATATCGAATGCCATGCATGTAACATAACTTGAACCAACCATCTGTTACCAGGCTGCATTGATTACCTAGAACTTGAGAATGAAAACCTTGCATGCTAACGTGCCCTCTTGTTGCTTGTTTTTGTGTCTGAAATAGGCTAGAGCGAGGTAGATGGATACTCGTGGTTTTGGAGGCACGTGTAGCTCCTTGGCGTTGTTCCAAGGTTTGCCCGTAAGGGTGAGGCAGTTAGTGGATGAAGCGGGCTTCAGAGAGTTCATCCAAACCCTCACTCCGGTCAGAAAATGACCATGCCGTTCTAGTAGCACTTGCAGAGAGGTGGAGGGATACTACTAACACCTTTCACCTACCACTTGGGGAGATGACAATGACACCTGCTGACTTTGCAGCGATTACCGGCTTGAGAGTTAGGGGCGAGCCTATCTCGTTTGATTCGGGCAGTCATGAGGACCCAATGACTCTGGAATGGTTCTTGGGAGAAGCGCCCAGGATTGAGGAAGGGATGGCGAGGTATGGGCAGTTCATTAAATACCTCAAGAGAAAGGTAACAACTGAACAGGAAGCGGAGTAGATGGCCTGGGCATACCTACTGTACCTCTTTGGCGCGTCCTTGTACCCGAATAGGCGTAGTAAGGTCCATTTGTCATACTTGCCTGCACTGAGGGACCTGAGGACAGCTTCGCGCTTCAATTGGGTGGAGCGGCATTGGGTGCGGCCTATGGTTTCTTGGGTGACTTGTTGAGGATGGAGATGAGTACTGTTGGGTATTGGAGGATCTGGGAGGTCTGATTTCAATATAGTAAAGCACAATTTCAGATTACACTTACATCCATTTAATTGTATAGCCTGCTTGATTGTATTATTGTATGCACTGATGATTTGCTTTGTTTGTGAACCATGCAGCTCTGGGCCTACGAGGTTTTGAACATGTGCCGCCCAGCATCCAAGAGCTTGGATTTGGGAAATCTCCCACATGCTCACATCTGGAGCAAGAAGAACATGGGGAAGAAGAAAGGAAGGGGAGATCTGAAATGGCTTTCAGATATACTTAGATGAGCTCCGCCCCTCACAGGTATGTCATGAAACTTGACTGAACAAAGTACACAGCCCTTTGTATTGCTTTAATGCTGTCGCTGATCAATACTTGCATTGTTTGCCTATCTTCCGCGCAGATCGAGTGGGATCCTTGGAGAGTGGCAGGGCCAGAGCCCGAGCACCTGGCTAGGAGTAAGGTTGTGACAGCTAGTAGAGTGTTGCTGGAGTCAGCCTTTGGTTGGCAGTGGTACTTGGGAGACCGGGTGACACACCAGTCGCTTGGCTTCACTGAGTTCCAGGTGCCGGGGCCACTTCCACCATGGGCCTCACACATAGGGGAGTACACACTGGCTGAGCTGGAGACGTTTACGCAGCCTGACACCGACCTGACAGGCCATTTACGTCCTGACATGGACTATGCAACATACCAGAGGGAGAGTTTGACGGGGCCGCTAAGAGTCTGGGAGTTCAGAGAGGTCCGGAGTCAGGCTCATGGAACTGCTGAGGAAAGGAAGGCTGTAGGAAAGAAACAAAGTGGTGGCGAGGGCCGTGTGAGACGGGGTTTGAGTGGACCAGTGAGAGGTGGGCCACCAGAGTTGCCGTGGAAGATAGCAGTGGTAGACTCTCAAGGCAATCCAGCCGAGCCACACATAGCCCCTGCCAGAGTTGAGCTTGTACCGATTACTGTTCCAGTAAGACATTGTTGTTTCCTTTCATTGCATTTCACTAGAATTGAATTATCGCTGAATTGCCTTGATAACTCCCAAATCACTACTGCAGGTACCAACTGAGTGGGTGAACGTAGCTGTTCATCGCATGCTTCCATTGGAGAACGTAGCAAGAAGAGCAGCGAGCGGTTTGCCATTGGACCTGCGCTATCCAGAACCAACTTTTCCATCGGCGGTTCGGAGATCTCAGGTACCCCTTTCAGAAAACGATACACTCCTGCTTTCAATACTTGATATATGCATCCCCTTTCAATACATAATATGCCTTAAAAGCCTTTGATTTAAAATTGACCATACCTGCTTTCAAACATTTGATATTTAGTATGCACAACATATATACTAATGCTTAAAATTTCACAACGCAGGCACAAAGACAGGCGGCTCCTAGGAGAAAAAGCACCAGAGACCCTCCACAGAGGAAATTGGCTAAAAGGGCTAATACTCCTCCGGTTACTACTAGGCGATAGACGAAAGGCTCACAGCCGACCACCTTGAGTGAGAAGGCAGCCCGAGAGGCCGTGGTGTGCGGAGAAGAGTGGTACCAAATCAAGATGCGCTAGAAGCCCTCACAAGACGAGCCGGTCCGCAAGAAGCGACTAATCCTGCCTAAGGTCTCTGAAGAGGAGGACGAAGAGGAGGAAGAGGAGGAAGAGGGGGAAGAGGGGTCGTCCGACGGTAGCGGCTCTGATGACACCGCAGACGATAATAGATACCAGCAAGATCCTAGAGGAGATAGACGACGACGACGACGACGACAGAGATTGGCTCGGAGAGGATTGAGGGCTACTACGAAGCCTCCTTTACTTCCTGCACTTTTGACTTTTACTTTCGGGCCTGTGTGCCCAAGTAGATAGGTAGATAGCGGGCGAATAGGCCCCGCTGACATTTGACAGTTGTTTTGAGGCTTACGTGCCTTTTTGATTTGCGGGCGGATGTGCCCAAGTAGACATGATGACTTTGATTGGCCGAAGTGCCAAACATGCAGTAGTTTTCTTCATTTTAGCTATAAAATTTGCAATTTCATGGTTTATTTACCCTTGCAATAGATTATAGCAGACAAAATTCACCACGAATACTAAACTTGCATTGATGACATGCTGAGACTGCTTACAGACACATAACTATGTACAAATGTGACTAGCTCAAAATAAAAATCGAGGATACATCCTAGGACATGACCAGGATACGAGGATACAGGAAATAGAATGAAATTTTGGGCAACAACAATAAACCAAAACTCAAAATACTTCAATTTTGATAAAGCCGACACCTCTATTAGGTCAAATATGTACAACATGACGTGTACAAATCAACGAAACTGAAAAATACATCCCGGAGCAAAGTTTAGACCAAAAAGTGCTAAAAAAGACACAAAAATGGACACAAGATGCAAAACACGACTTGATTATGTCCCGGACCGAAACCGACACCTCCGTACAGTCATATTAGGTCCAAATGACCTATACAGCATGAGAGAAAGGGGCGAAAGTCTCTAAAACAAATTTTGACCACCCGAAACCCTAATTCGAATTTGAAATGGGCCACCGAGGGTCTAAAATCTTCGTTAAGCGCGATATTTCGAATCCGATGCTTGGACACAGTCACACATACCTATAATGACTTGTTGGAACCATTAAAACTACAAAATAACCCTTGGAACAAAAAATGACCAAAACTGGACAGTAGTTGCTGTAAATTGTCAAATTGCAGGCTGCAGCATCGCGCGATAGATTGGGAGGATCGCGCGATGGAGGAACAATCGCACAATAAAGTGCGACCATCGCGCGATGGATAGTCCCTGCTAAGCCACCTTTGTTTGAATACATCAGATCTTTAAGGCACAAGAAGCCTTATCATTGTCCTTAGCCGTCCAGAGCACCTCTGGGACAGGTCACAGGTGTGCCCTTGTATTGAAGGGGGCATTGCCACCTTGCTTAGATATTTTCCTTAAAAGGAAGGATATTTTTTTCAAGCCTTGGGCTATAAAAGGCCATGCCCCTGCAAATGTGAGGCATATCCTCCAAAGTTAAAACTTTCACCACCCTCACAATGGCAAACAACCTCCCTGTCTTGATTAGTCCATGGCTAACAGCCTTTGTAGCCGGAGATTGGCTATCATTTCGATCTCATGGGCTGGCCGCTTTTCGTTTCCTCCGAAATGTGAGGGTCTGTCTCGAAATTCTAATGGTGGCCCTACAGTTCTAGGACCCGGAGGTTCATGTTTTTAGGTTCGGGGACAACGAGCTGTGCCCAACTGTGGAGGAATTTCAAGCATATCTCCAAGGGTTTGCTTCGAGCGTGATTGTTGTACCACCTTATAGGAAGAGCATGCCAAAACTTTTGCAGTCAAGTCTCGACATCTCAAGGGGAGCAGCCAAAAGCCTGTTAACTGAGGGGCAGATCAACATCATGCGCCTGGTGGAGTGGTATGGGCCTGAAGGGAACACAGAGGACACTGCCCTGCAGGCTCGACGTCGATTTGCCCTGACTATCAGTGTACTGGCCGCTTACTTACTAGTATCTTCGAATGGGCGAGTCAACCCCTCGCTGGTGAGCGTTGCCACTCAAATGGGTGCTCAAAGGAATGTGGTGCTGCTAGTTCTGGCAGAAACGCTCATGGGCTTGGATTTGGTTTCTACTAGCCAAACAAACATATTCGGCAGTAGTCCACTCCTGCTATAGGTAAGCTCTCACTCAGCTCACCTTTTTCCAATTTTCACACATTTACATTTTACCTCATATCTCGGCTTAGGCTATATCAGGGCTCCTCACTTGTTTTCTCGCTCAAGCTTTATATGGCTCCTTACTTGTCTTTTCACTCACTCATACAGCTATGGCTATCAGACAAATTGGGACTGCTCACAGCACCGGAGGCAAATTGGCCTCATCTGCCCGGTCGAATGCATCACGCGGGATGATCTACCCGGAAATGTCTGCGAACCAATGGTACACATTCATGAAGGAAATGCTACTGAATGAGATCATCTGGAGGTATGAGGCCCTGAACATTCCAGACATGGCCTTTAATTCTGCAGGTTTCGAGAGGATGGTGATAGCCGGGCTGACCACTTTCACATTCTACATTCCCAGTTGCATTCTCCGTCAGCTAGGGATAAGTTAAGGATTGCACCGAGCCGGAATTGAAACTTTCAATATCCCTGCATTCACTGCACCGAACTTGGCCGGATATGAGCATAATTAGGGCCTGCGGCAACTTGGCGGAGCAAAACCAGATTTCAGCACAGAGCTCACGTATCGATACAAAGCGTGGCTAAGAAGGGAAATCACGAGAAGACAAAGTGATGACAGACTCCCCACAGACTCTAATGATCTAGAATAAACTGTGAGCCTATTAAGGCCTCTAGCATTTTATTCTGTTTTTTTGTTTAATTGTTTTTTTTTAATTCTTTGCTCAGCTGTGTAATAAAAGTAGTAGTTGGAACAAAATCGAAAAATTTAAAACTTTCTCCTTTTGATCCAAATGTTGAGCTCCACGCCGCTTTGAACATTGAAAAAAAACTCCAAAATGGAAAACCATGGATCAAGTTAATGGAATGTGACCGAATCTCACGAAGAGACTGCCTACGTATCCTCTTTCAAGGAATCAGGTCAAAACGTAGTTCAAGCTTAGGTTCGCTTGAGCATTTTTTACTCTCCTTTTACGCTCTAACTTTTGCCTAGTGCCGCCACTTCAGGTTTTCAGCCTAGCGAGCTTTTGAATATTGCCTATTTATTTTTTCCTGAACCGCCATATCAGGTTTTCGGTCCAACAGGCTTGCTCTAATTTTTGCTTGGAACCGCCCACCCTTGTGGTTTTCGGCCCAACAAGCTTTTCTCAAGGATAGTAACGCCTGAATTGATCCAGGTTTACCAAAGTGGAGAACTCTTTGCCGTCGAGGTCTGTGAGTTGAGCTACCCCCCAGAAAGGATGGTTTTGATAATGTAAGGCCCCGAATGCTTCGGACAAAATTTGCCGTGGGGATCGAACACAGGCGCCCGAATCTTTTTCATAACCATGTCTCCTTCAACCAAAACCCTAGACTTCACCTTCTTGTTGAATGCCTGTGCGATCCTTCGCTGATACCCCTGAACATGATATAAGGCACGGAGTCTCCTCTCATCGAAGAGCATGAGTTTCACAAACCTTCCGCTGAGCCATTCAGATTCCGTGAGTCTGCATTCTGCCATGATTCTCAATGACAGTACCTCGAGCTCGATAGGGAGTACCGCTTCCATCCCGTAAACTAAAAAGTAGGGTGTCGCCCATGTGGATGTTCGAATTGATGTTCGATACCCCCAAAGTGCCAGAGGTAGTTGCTCATGCCAGTCCCGGGCAGACTCAGCAGACTTTTTGATAATCGTCTCAATATTCTTGTTTGCCGCTTCGACAGCTCCATTTGTTTGAGGGCGATAGACGGTCAAATGATGGATCTAGATTTTGAACTCTTCAAACAGTTCCAAAACCCTACCTTTGAAGTGAGTCCCATTATCTGACACAAACGCTTGAGGTACACCGTATCGATAGATGATGTTCTTCCTGATAAAATGGACAACCTAAACTGCAGTTAGGGTTTTGTAGGATTCAGCCTCCACCCACTTGGTAAAGTAATCTATCGCTACCAAAATGAACCTGTGACCGTTTGAAGTAGACAGTCTGATCATGCTAATGACATTGCTTCGTTCGCTCCAATAATATGGAATAATACCCCAAGCGTAGGGTTTAACTCGTCGGTTGAAGCATAATAAATCGGAAATCCGGGATCGTACCCAAGGGAATAATTATATGGCTTGATCGGATTTGTAGAGCAAGTAAGGGCTTTCGGCCTTTAGACGGCCAACTTTGTTTTACTTTGAACGGTGGAAATAAAAGGCTAAATTAAAAACGAATTAACTAGAGAAAAGATAGGCTAGGTCTAGGAATTATTAGCACCCAAGACCCAAGCTAGATCACACTCTTCACCCAACTACACAATTTAAGATACTTGTTTAGAGTTCTCAAATCGGAAAATCAAATGATTTGAAAACCAAGCTAGCTCTAGAATTCATTTGACAAATACCTCGTGCGAAAGAGCTCTAAGCATCATGTGTGGTGGGTAGTCGACGCTCCCACCTACACAAGATCAAAGAGGTTAACACCTCGGTGATTTATCAAACAAACCCGAACCCCACATCAATTTTCAAATCAAAGTTTGAAGCTTTATTGGGTGGAAAATGCAATTTTCGCCCGGGCCATGAGATGCTAATCACCCCATGACCTAACCCTTGAAACTACTCACCCATATCTAGAGAGATAGGAGCAAGCAAAAATCTAGCTACCATAATGAAATAACAAGACTTGAATTAAACTAGAGACTAAGATAGATCGGGAGAAAATAAACAATTTTAATTAAGGCAACAATAACAAAAAGTAACAACTAAGGCAGGAAATTAAAGGATTAAACACTGAAAAATGAAGAACACTTCAAGAACAATTTGAATCTAGATCTAGATCTAAAAATTAGGTAAGCAAATCTATCTAAATTCTATGCTAATTGTTTGTATAAAATAGTGACATAAGCTTAAATACTCCGGAAGGTCCGCGCCTGGAATATCCTCAAGATGCTCAGAAAATCCGCTCTTAAACCCCTCGGCATCGATGGCAACGGCCTTAGAGTGCTCTGCTATGGGGCTCGGCATCGATGTAAGAAATTAAAGTCCATCGATGCCGAAGTGGTTAAGGGTCTGGGCCATCCAGCTTCTGCTCGGGCAAATCAACTTCTTATTTTCATTCTCTAAACTTAAGTAAAGATTGCATTTTAAACCTTTCTTTTACCTTTTCTTTACTTTAATTTATTTAATGAAAATAAGGAAGTACCCCCCATTTGGAAACAATGGCATTACCAGAATTTTGAAATTTCAATCCAATCAAAATGTTGACCCCCAGCTTTTAGTGTAAAACAGAAAACAGCACACTTTTCTATCAAATAAATGGCTCAAAATATGACCTTAATCTTTGAATAAAACCTTGCAATTTTGAAGTTGCTCTTAGAAAAATTCAAGGATCAATTACCGCCATTTTTTATCTCGAAAATCGATATTTTTTCGAAAAGTGATTTTTCCATACTTAGACAGTTTTTAGGGGCCGACAGGATCTTCATTGGTTTCTCGAGTACTTGGACGCACTCGGACCATGGATGATGTCAAAATATGCCTTATTCACATGATTTACCTGAAAGCACTAAAAACATACCTTATGAGTAAACGCAACTAAGAAGCAACTAATTAAGCGATGAAATTAACTAAAACTAGATACTAGCGCACCCTATATTGCATTAACGGGTGCTTATCAGACATCAATGCCCCACACAGAGAAAGGCCAAGGAGAAGTCATGCCATACATAATCCACACACTGAGACTCCATCGTGGACCAGAAGTAACCCTGCCATAGGATTTTCCTAGCAAGCATGACACCGCTCATATGAGTACCGCAGACTCCTTCATGAACTTCTTCCATAATCCTTATGGCTTCAGAACCATTGACACAGAGTTTGTGCATCCCACAATGGGATCTCTTGTATAACTTCCCTCCATAAAGGATATATTGGGCAGCCATCCTACGTAACGTAAGTTGATCCTTTTTAGAAGCTTCAGTCGCATACTCCCCACTTTCAACAAAATTCCATATGTCGTGGTACCATGGTAGGCCATTATCTACATCGTTGATGACGTTGACATACTGATAGGCAGGGTAGTCCTGCCATTCGATCAGAATAGGACGGAGTTTGACACCCAAAGGAAGTTCAACCATGGAAGCCAAGGTTGCCAAGGCATCGGCAAATTGATTCTTCAACCGGGGAATATGAGTAAAAGTAACCTTGTTAAAACGAAGAATAAGATCTTCCAAGTCCTGATGATAAAGTTTCAATTTCTCTTCGCGAACTTTCCAGTCCCCGTTGGCTTGAGATACAACAAGATTAGAATCACCAATGATCTTGAGTTTTTCCACACCGAGGGTAAGAGCGGCCTCCATACCAACAATACAGGCCTCATACTCAGCTTGGTTGTTTGTGACATCGAAATTGAGCTTGAACGCAAGCGAAATGTGAGAGCCATCAGGTGTAATTAACAGTACTTCGATCCCATATCCCTTATGGTTGGCCGCTCCATCAAAATAGAGTGTCCATACGTCTTCGACAACTGTTAGCACTTCCTCATCTGGGAACACGAAATCTGAGTCCTCAGGTCCATAGATAGGGTGATCAGCCAAAAATTTCGTAACTGCTCGCCCTTTGACGGATTTCCTTGTAACATACTTGAGATCAAACTTTGCCAATAAGAGCGACCAACGTGCTAACTTACCAGTAAGTGCTGGCTTCTCAAATAGATACTTGAGAGGATCCATTCGAGAAATCAATTTCACTAGATAAGCCAACATGTAGTGTCTTAACTTCTTAGAAGCCCAAACAAGAGCCCAACATGTCTTTTCCAAAGCTGTGTAGCGTTCTTCACATCCGACCATCTTCTTGCTTCAGTAATAAATGGCCTTTTTGACACCCTTATCTCCTTCTTGAGCTAGTAAACACCCCATAGACAAAGGATTCACAGACAAATAAAGTATCAAAGGCTTACCGGGAACCGGCGGCAAGAGGACCGAAGGATTCTGCAAGTAATTTTGAATGGACATGAAAGCCGCTTGACACTTGCCTGTCCATACAAATGGAGTGTTCTTCTTTAGAAGACGAAACATCGGCTCGCAAGTCAAAGTTAACTTGGCGATGAATCTGCTGATGAACTAAACCTTTTCCAAAAAGCTCCGCACTCCCTTTTCAGATTCGGGTGGCCTCATCTCAAGCACAGCCTTTATCTTTGATGGATCGACTTCAATCCCATGAGAGGTAATCAAAAAGACAAGCATTTTACCAGCTGTGACGCCGAACGTGCATTTCTGCGGATTGAGACGCATGCGATACTTTCGGAGTCGCTTGAAGAACTTTCGAAGAACAGGGATATGCCCCTCATGAGTTTTTGACTTAGCAATCATGTCATCTACATAAACCTCAACTTCTTTGTGCATCATGTCGTGCAAAATGGTCGTAGCAGTGCATTGATAAGTAGGACCGGCATTCTTCAAATCAAATGGCATCAGCAAACAGTAGCAAGTCCCCCATTCAGTGATGAACGTCATTTTCTCATGGTCTTCTGGTGCCATGAGAATCTGATTATAACCTGAGAAACCATCCATGAACGAGAGCATGGCATGTCCCGCCGTATTGTCAACGAGCACATCGATGTGTGGCAGGGGAAAATCATCTTTAGGGCTTGCCCTGTTCAAGTCCCTGAAATCAACACACACCAGGATTTGTCCATTCTTCTTAGGAACCCGAACAATGTTGGTGACCCAGGTAGGGTATTGAGAAACCATAAGAAAATCGGTGTCGATTTGCTTTTATCTCATCCTTGATCTTTTGCACCCAATCCGGCCTCATCCGCCTTAATTTCTGTTTTACGGGTTTAGCATCTGGCAGTAGAGGAACTCGATGCTCCACTATCTCTGGGTCAATGCCGGGCATGTCTTGATGAGACCATGCAAAAATATCACCAAACTCCGTGAGCAGTTCTTTGAAATCCTGATATTCCTCGGGGGACAAAGTGGAGCCCATTTGAACCATTCGGGGATCACTCTCATCTTTCAAGTTTAAAAAAACTACTTCTTCTTTTAATGGCTAAGCATGCCTTTGATCTTCCCTTTCGATGAAGGCACGGACTTCCTTGGGAATATCCCCATCCAAATCTATCCCTTCATCGTCAGGGTCGACACAGTTTATGTATAAATCATCGAAGTAGTCAGAAGTAGGTTCTTTCATTCTAAAAGGCCCCTCAGGGCTACCAAGTACAACAGAGTCAAACTTAAAATAAAAGCTATGACATGGAGGGCCAAGAGGCACAAACTTCGACTCAGAGCTAGACTCAGAAGACTCCGTGTCAGACTTAGACTCAGACACATCATCAATGCAAGTTAAGTGTGGTTTAAAAATACAATTTTTAAGACTACCCTTGGCTTCTGTAATAAGAGAGGTGGGATCCTCGAGGGCATCAGGCCCGAGCATGAGCACTTCGGCTTTTTCAGCTTCCTCGACCAAACCAACTTGGGAGAACTCGTGAAATAGCTGCTCCAAGCTTCCCTGATTGAAAGATCCCAGCCAGTCAGTCCTGACCTTCGGCTGGTTGAGCTTCTTCTTGAATTCCATCCCTGCTGGCTCCTTATCGCTATCCGACCAGGTGTCGTTAGCGAAAATCTCAAAAATCGGTAACAGCTCCCCGGTCTCTGAATCGATAAAGGGCTCAGCCTGCCCTGTGTAAACAGTGTTTCCCTTCTCGCAAACGAAGTAGCTGTCAGGATCACCATAGAGGGTTCGAGGTTTTCCCGTACATTTCCTTCTTTTGGTATCATTGGCTGAGGCGATGTACCCCAAACCAAAGCAGCCCTCGCAGGAAGGAAAGGTAGGGAATTCCAAGATCCCTTGTTGGTGAATCCCTAAGCCCAGCCCAGGTAGATAGGACATCCTCCTCATAATATCCAAAGCAACAAAGCTTATGATAAAGTCCCCATCCACGTTGATGGCCAAAACAGAGCCAGATGTGTCGAAAGACAAACCTCCGAGATCCACTTCTTATTCACCTTGCATAATTCCCAGAACCGGAGTACCATCCTCCTTCAGTGGGCAAATGCCTGAGTCCTCGCAAATTGTTAATGTGCCAGTAGGAAGTCCCAGCATGACTTTTTGGTGGAGAGTAAATGGCACAACCATGATGTCAGATCTATGGAGCCACGGCCTACCAAGCAGGAGGTTGAAAGTGGCAGGGATGTCGACAACATGGAATTCAACGTCCATTTCAAAGCCCTCAGCATCAAGCTTGAGCATCAGCGTACCCTCAACTACACGACGAGTGCTATCGTATGCCTTAACGGCCAGATTGGAAGGTGCAAAGTCCTTCTTAGTCAATCCCAGACGGTAAGCCACCCTTAAAGGGCAAACATTGATTGCTGAATCGTTGTCGATGAGAGCAGTCGGAACCCAGAGCCCTCGGCATTTGACAGTGATGTGCAAGGGGCGATTGTGGTCGACCCCTTCAACTGGCAGGTCCTTATCAGTGAAAATCACGGTGTGCTTGGAAGTAGGTGGGAGGATAAGAGATATCATTGCTTCAGGAGTGATATCAGTTTGAACCTCAAGATGGGAGAGAGTATGGTAAAGTTTCTGACGATGCTCGCGGGAAGAACAGATCAATCCCCAAATTGATACAGCAGCGGGAATCCGCTCAAGTTGTTTCTGAATCATGTCCGCATCCGGTGTGTCAGCAGGTACCTTAAGTGGTGCAGACCTTGGGAAGGTTAAGGGCTCGTTCCTTTGGTTAGAAGGGTTGGACGAACTTCTAGCCTGCAGATTAGCAGGCTGAAAAATCCGTCCATTCCTTGTAACATTGTGATGTAACATTGTGAACGCTTCCCAAAGAGGGCACGACCTGAGAGTCTTGATCAATATCCCAGAGGTCAGCAGGGACCTCACCCAGTTTGCGCTTCCCTTTGTCAGTTGTTGGTGCTACCGTAGGAACTTCCAAGTCTAAACCCAAATCTTTAGCCAAGTCTTTTACCAGCAGCGAGTCCCAGAAGTCCAAATCCTTGACTGCCGCGACCTCTGCAATAGGTTCTGGATCGGCAATGAAGGGAACATCCTAAAGCCCGTCATCAGCCAAGGAGCGATTGACAGTCCAAACTTCTACCCCAACTTGAACATTGACTATATCATTGACGTGGAAGACCCTGACCATGATACTGCAGTCTTCCCTAGTCGAAAGAGGAACCTAGGGCGTGGAAGTCCCTCATCAACGATGTAGAAAGTAGGGTCATGCTCGACATCAGATACCGAGTTGACAAGCCTGTCGATGGTAGAGGGGAAAAAACATTCCCCTAAGACGCGAGGTTTTTCTTGAACGAAATCATCCTCGATAAAGTGAGTCATGTGATCTGGCAAAGTGTAGCCTTGAAGAGGATTAGTGTCAAAATCCAACGAAAATTGCCACGTGGGTTCGGGATCCCAATAGTATTCCTCTTTGGGAAGCAAAGGTTCGAGTTGTTGGAATAGCATCTATAAGGAGATACCGTCCAAAGGATCGAGCATCGCCTGGTTGTGTCTGACCTGCCATTCTTCATTCCAGGCCTGGTCATGCTCAGGGAGTAGGAGATACTCGAGGTGTAATGGGAAACCTTCTAGCTCAAGTTGGTTCCACTCTTGGATTAAAGAAGCAGCATAATCATCACCATCGGCTATAGACCAACCCACAGCCTACATGCTGAGTTCAGGCTCTTGCTCAAAGAATGCTGGTAATGCAGCCCTGAATTGGCTTTCAAAGTTTCGAGAAGAACTAGGATCTGTTATGACCGGGATAGGATCACGACGAGTCAAGGTAGGACCAAGTTGTATAGGCTGAATAGGGCCATCATGGAGATCACCAATTATTTTGTTGAAGAGATCGAGGCTTGTCTATAGGAGTTGAAGAGTTGGATTAGGATGAGAAGGTTCTCCGATGAACATGAGTTCTACTTTTGATTCCAATGGTATAGTTACGACTGGTTTGGGCTGATTCATTGGAATTATATGGTCGGTAGGGTTGAATATGTTGGAGCAAGGGTTGATTTGAGTGGAGCTGAAGGATATGTGGTTGATATGTGGAGCAGCATTGTGCTTTGGCATGGAATTGGAAAGGATGTTTGGTTTTTCAGATGGCGGAGGTGGAGCCTGAAGGGTCCCTTCATCTATAAGATCCTGAATCATATGACGAAGGCGAAAGCAGGAATCTGTAAGATGGCCAACCCCTTGGTGATAGGCGCAGTAGAGATTGGCTTTGAAATTGGGTGAAGGATTTTTGAGTAGAGGAGTTGGATCAAGGGACTTCAGATGACCTGACTTGATCAACTTTTCCATAACAGAAGATAATGGTGCCTCAAATTCGGAGAAGCTGCGTGGTTGATTGCGCGGCCGATTGTTCTGTGGAGTCTGCACTTGATTGATGTCGGCAATGTGATTGGTAGTATTGAAGGAGGAGGCATTGGTGCCACTGGTTGCCGTGTTGGAGAAAGTCCCACCTCCAAACAGTGCATTGGTTTTCCTGAGTATGCCCGAGGTTTTGACTTCAAAGGGTTAGAGGATTCTCCTCTTGATAGAATACCACTTTGCAGCGCATCCTCGATGGCCAAGCCAGTGTTGAAGAAGGTTTCAAAGTTTGCCGACGCTTGAACAAGAACGAAATGTTTAACATAGTCTGGCTGAAGATTGCGGGAAATGATGTAGAGTTGATCCCTCTCACTGGGATGCTCAGTCATTAGAGCGGCTTTAGCCATCCACCTCTTGACAAAGTCCGCAAAGGACTCCTGGGCTTCCATTTTGATGGATTCAAGTTCCCGTGTCGTCATTTTCAGCGGGGAGTTATAACTGTATCGTGAAATAAACCCAGAGCAATATCTTCCTAAGTCATCCTCTTGGCAATGTCGAGTGACAAGAACCAATGAAAAGCCGGACCAGAGAGAGTCTGAGGGAACAATTGCAACATGGCTTCGGGCTCAACCGACAAGAGCTTCATAGTAGCGTGATAACTATAGAGATGAGTCTTAGGGTCACCACTGCCATCAAACTTGGCCAGGTCTGGCATTTTGAACTTGTCGGGAAGCTTGGCATTGGGATACAAACAGAGACGGTCCAAGTCGATTCCCCAAGCACTGATCTTTTCAAATTTAGAGACAAACTCCTCCAGCTTGGTGATCTTAGCCATAAGAGCAGCCAAATCAAGATTTTGAGCAGGCCTAATGACAGCAGGGTTCAGGATTGTGGCTATTGGGCAAGCTTCTCTCCGATTGGGTTGAACTATGAGTCGCCCTGCATGATTTGGGTCCTCGACAAAGATAGGTTCTGCATGAACATCCTCATCAACCTCGCCTCCCGCTTCTGCTGCTGGCGGAAGACGAGTGTTAAAGAGGTCATTCAAACGAGTAACATTGGCATCTGTCTGAGCAGCCCTATGTTGCATGGTGGTGATGCTATTCTGAAGGTTTGTGAACATTGCTGCCACAGTGAGTGGTTGGGGTTGATCTGCCATGACTGGCATTTCACAGGAACTTGATGAAGATGAAGTAGTTGGCGATGTCGGGGGTTTAACTTACTGAATAACCGAAGATGAACCTGACTCAAGAGTAGCCAACAGAGAATGCGAAGAGTCTTCCGTTGTGACTGACTGGGACTGTAACCTGACAAGCCTTTGAATCAAATTCTGATGCAGACATTCCTAAGTGGGTTTGCCTTTCTGCTTCGATACTCTTCGTGGTGGTGCAATGATTCAGAACTTTGCTTGCAGTAAAGTAAGAAAAGGCTCAATAGGGGTCCTGCAATAACTTTAATCTAAAAGAAAAGACGAAAACGAAAGCGCAATCACCGTCATCAATGTAGGGAGGTATTCCCAAACAGATAAAGTAATAACCAAGCACGTGATATGAGAGATCACGGGTTAAACACGATAAAATAAACCACCATTAGCGGTGATCGGCATTATGGACGAATGGCATGAGAAGTCATTGGTGTAAATTGACTGTTCGGCAGATAGAGACATATTGTTACATTGGTCCAAATAGTTAAAAAGGACCAAGTTACATGTGAAGTAGTTGGTCCAGGCAGTCTGTTCGGCTACGAGATAGCCGAACAAGGAAGGAGCTCCAATCAGGTGCTAAGATAGGAAGAACACTCTGGAAGGGTCCAGAAGCAGTGTTATTCCATTAAAGAATAAGATCCCGAGGAAATAGGATCTAGAATAGATACCCAATGAAAGTGGGATGTTCGGCCAGCTATGGAAAAGAGTCCTAAGTGGACTAATGTAATGAACTGATAAAGGAACGAGAATCCAAGATATTCTGGTTTCCAATACGAGATAGGAAACCTAGTGCAACACGGATACTTGGGCAACAAGCATCCATGAATCTATAAGTATGAGGTAAACCTAGAGATAAAGGTACGCAATACGATATATTCATACTTTTTACCTATTGATAATTAAGGTTTCTCTAGTACGTGATACTAACTTTAGCATCGGAGGACCTTTGCCACGAGAGGCAGAGGTGTGCTCACCCCTTGTCTGTTTTGTAGATTAGGGTTCCGACGACGAATTAGGGTTCTGGTGGAGAGGCAAGAGTAAGCTACTGCACTTTAGTGTTGTTCAGAACATCAATTATTTTCATCCCCCTACAATTGGCACCGTCTATGGGAAACGAACCAATTTTTTTGAAAATTAATCATGATGGAAGAAGATCCAGTTACGCCGTTTAATCCAAAGGACTAGTTGAGTGGGGGAAGAGATAAATCCCCACCAGGTGCTCCAAGAAAGCCCACTAGTAGACATGACAGAGATAACTCCAAAGAAAATGGAGACAAAACTGTCACTGGCTCCACGAGAAGGAGTAAGTCTCATCGAAGAGAGGAATCAGTCACCCATTCAAGAAGTATACACAATGACAACGATGTCCTCGATAAAAAGAGAAGGGAAATCGAGGAGTACACTCGTTTGATTAGAAAGCGAGAGTATGAGATACAAGAATTACAACGGGTACGAGAGCACCCAGAAGATTCCGGACTTTCTTGAAGGAATTCCCAGAAAGATAGACGGATCCTGGTAGTCCATAAGCAGGCTCATTCACGAGGGAGAAGGAGCAGGAGTCCTATCATAGGGCGATACGAAGCTTCTCCACGAAAGAGGAGAAGCAGAAGTAAAAGTTGAACACCGAAAAGACGAAGGGCTTCTTCATGAAAAAGGAGGAGCAGAGACCGAAGTTCCACCCCAGAAGAGGAGGAAACAAGGAAGCATCAGCGGAACAGGTACAAGAGGCCTGATGCTGATTGGGTCAAGGCTATGGCTCACAAGTCAAAAGGGCTCGAGGATGGGACAGTAACTGCACGAGAAGCAGCATGGAAGGCCCTAAGTAATATTGCAGCCTCCCCCTTTTCAAGAAGGCTACAAGAGGCTAGGTTGCCGAGTAGAGTGAAGCACGGTACGTTCATACTTTACGAGACAAATACAAACCCCATGGCTCACATACAGCACTATCAGCAGGCTATGTTCATGCACGACGGGGATGATGCCATCTTGTGCAAGATGTTCCCTTCAAGTCTAGGCAAGGTGGCTTTGTCTTGGTTTCATAAAATAGCCCCGCGATCCATACGAGGATGGAGGCAGTTGGCCGAGGAATTCACTGCCCGGTTCTTGACAAGCAGAAGAGCCCTGAAGACGTTCGAAAGCCTTTCCACAATGAAACAAATGGAAAGCGAACCGATCAGGGATTACGCTAAAAAGTACTGGGAGACTTTCAATGAGATTGAGAGCTACAGTGAAGAGTATGCGATAGCAACCTTCAAGACTGGCTTGCCTGTTAGGGGAGAGTTGCGCCGGTCTTTGAATATGCATCCAGTAGCAACGTTGGCCAAACTAATGGAGCGAATTGAACAACACGCCAGAATGGAGGATGACATACTCCGGGAGGATGGCAGGGTTGTTGCCGAACAGACAAAGGCACCTGTTAAGAAAATGGATAAGCCAGAGCTCAAGACTTACAGAGAGAGAAAGGAGTACGGGCAGGCTAAAAAAGAGCCGTATAAAGATAAGCAAGCTCCTGACCCTAAATTTTTCTTTTCTATCACTACGGTTTGGAAAGAACCAATTTATAGGATTCTTTATCGAATAAAGAATCAGCCATACTTCAAATGGCCCCCAAGTCTAGGTGGGGATAAAGACGCAAAGCGTGCTACGAATCAGCACTGCAGCTACCATAAAGATTGGGGCCATATGACTGAAGATTGTGAGATGTACAAAAGACACCTTGATGATTTGGTCTCTCGGGGCTATCTCAAGGAATTTATCCAAGAAGATCCCAAGGACAAAGGGAAAGCCATGGAGCTGGAATATGAGCAAAATCCTAAAGGGGTAATCCATATGATACATGGGTTGGCCACACCTTATACGAGAAATGAGGTCAGGCTATTACAAAGGCAAGTCAGGCACAATCAGCACGTGATGCGATTGGGTAACAAGAAGAGGCGAGAGAGTGATGTGTGCAATGAAAGCATAGCATTCATAGATGATGATCTGAGAGAGGTCCAAATACCCCACAACGATGCTTTGGTCATAACCCTACAAGTTGAGGAATATGACATCGAAAGGATTCTAGTGAACTCAGGAAGTTATACAGAGGTTGTAACGCCCCGAATTTTGCGTATGTTAAAAGGGCAATTTCATTGAAAATCTCAAAATAGAGTCTGGCTCTTATTACAACAATCTCTCAATAAGAGTTCAGTATTTACACAATTGAAGGGGGGTTCTAAGTTTTCCTAACTACAGCTCCTCTTGCTCCTTCATCCTAGCCAGCTCTTCAGCTCCAGAGGCTTCCATGGCGAACTGTTCGTCTTGAACAACTACAAGGTCTGACACATTATACCGGCGTCACCACCAATATAATATGTCAGGGTCACCAACAGGCAACACCGTGAGCTACAACGCTCAGTAGGGAAATCCTTACCCTCTAACCCATAACTTACAAACAACAGTTATAATAAACATTAATTTCCACACGATAGGTATATGACGCATCCACATTCGATAATCATCTATCGTTGGTGTCCAAGATTTCCGGGTTTCTCCTACGCGACTCATCGTAGACCGTGTCAACACTTTCATTTATAAAACAACCTTTGTAAATCATTTGAATTCAAAATCATTTGCATTGGCTCCGTACCGCGGATAACCAAGCTACACACTTTCAAAATCATTTGCGTTGGCTCCGTACCGCGGATAACCAAGCTATACACCCAACTTTCAAAATCGTTTTGCATTGGCTCCGTACCGCGGATAACCAAGCACACACCCAACCTCAGTTCCACCGCGCCGGGTTCCTGAGTATCCTCACAATGGTTCCGCCGCGCCGGGTTCCCATTGGCACACAATTGCATTGGCTCCGTACCGCGGATAACCAAGCACACACCCAACCTCAGTTCCGCCGCGCCGGGTTCCTGAGTATCCTCACAATGGTTCCGCCGCGCCGGGTTCCCATTGGCACACAATTGCATTGGCTCCGGACCGCGGATAACCAAGCACACACCCAACCTCAGTTCCGCCGCGCCGGGTTCCTGAGTATCCTCACAATGGTTCCGCCGCGCCAGGTTCCCATTGGCACACAATTGCATTGGCTCCGGACCGCGGATAACCAAGCACACACCCAACCTCAATTCCGCCGCGCCGGGTTCCTGAGTATCCTCACAATGGTTCCGTCGCGCCGGGTTCCCATTGGCACACAATTGCATTGGCTCCGGACCGCGGATAACCAAGCTACACACACAACCTTGGTTCCGTCGCACCGGGTTCCCAAGTATCCTCACAATGGTTCCGCCGCGCCGGGTTCCCATTGGCACTCACACAAAACACACACCACACAATGGGCAAGTCCGGCCACATTGCGGTTTTCCAAATCATTTCACCCTTTTCAAATGTTTCTTTTACACACGCAAGCACACGACTCACATAATGCCATCCAAAACCGGTCATTATGTTGTTTCAAAAATATTTTCTTCCTCGAAAACATTTCCTTTCTTTAACCACACCCCAGGTGTCATGTTTCTACTTTCTCAGTTCTCGTGTCTCGTTATCATGCAAAGACTCCGCGGTAAGCGTGAAACATACTAACAAGATCATCCAATTCTATACTACTTATCATGTTAAATCATCACGTATAGCATAACGCCACATGTACGGACGCCTTTGGAGTGTATCACTTATGCTTTATTCAAAGCACAACGCCACATGTACGGACGTCTTTGGAGTGAAATCACTTATGATTTATCACACCACATGTAATACAAGCAATTCATATATTCATACTCAAAATCATCTTTAAAAATCAAAATACAAATACTTCTAATCAAACAATAGTTCTATCTTAGCAATTCAAAATAACAACGTAATGCTTGAATACGTAAGTAAATACAAAGTAAGTAATTAAGGAGTTAGTAAGGTTTTCCTTACGATATACATGGGGTGGACGATAAGGATATTCTACCGTTCTTTCTTAACAACTCAAAATAACAACGTTGTACTTAAGTAAGTAAGTAAATACGAAGTAAGTAAGGGTTTCCTTACAATCCTTCTAGGCGGTAGTCGGCTACGGAAAGTACGTCGGTGGTCGGACGGAGTAACGTCCTACGGTATGCCTCCGGTAGCTTCGAAAGAGAAAAGTTTCTCTCGAAACTCCTTCTTGACTAATACTACTACTACTTTTGGATCGAGCGGTGGTCGAGTGGCGGTCTAGTGGCGGCCTAGGTTGAGTTTCTTGAAGAACACAAGAACACTCAAGAACAAAGGAAGAACAAAAGAAAGAACAAGAATTTCTAGAGAGAAGGAAGAGCAATGAGAAGGTGTGAGTTGAATGAGAAGTATGGGGTGCTATTTATAGGCAAAACCTTGGCTCCTTCTCCCTTTTCATGGCCGGCCCCCCTCTCTCTCTTTCTACCTCAAATTTTGACACATGACAAGCAATCTTTGAAAGATCAAAGGCTAACCCTAGGCTTGCATGGCTAAGATTGTCCTTGGATGGGATTATGGGAGATTTGTTGGAAGATTTGAGGACAAGGGTACAAGATTTGGGTACTAAACAAATATAGAGGTACAAAGGGGAGTTATGTTTGGTTAGGAGGAAGATTTAGGCTAGGAAGATTACACACCCAAAGATTTGAAAGGATGAGTAGGGTCAAGTCAAAGTACCACAAAATTTCCTCTCTCTTTCCTCCTCTCTCTCTCTCCTCTCTCCCTCCCTCTCTCTCGGTTCTCTCTCCCTCTCTCTCTCGGCATTCTCTCTCTCTCTCTCTCTCTCAAGTACACTACACACACACACACATATATATATATACATATATATTTACTAGAAGAATAAGAAAGTACAAGGTACAAGATTTTCTAAATCCAAAAATCCCATAAAGAAATCTAATAAGGCACATGTTGGTTAAAATAAATAAACTAGGGTACTTTGTAATCTAGGAAGATCAACTCCCCAATAAATTAATCCAATTGGGTACAAAACCCCAATATAAAATAATATAGGAGTACTTAGGAAAAAGATTTGGGCTATTACCCAATGGATAATAAATCCCCTAACTTTTATTGTCCAATGGACAATAGCTACTAGGAAAACTTTTATATTAAAATAATCAAGGAGTACTTTTTAAAGCATGTGACAAAAGCCCTATATTAAATATAGGTGTGGTACAAAGTACCCCAATTAAATAAAAAGGCTAGGATTCTCCCCATTAAAATAATAATAAAGTACAAGTCAAATCAACTTTATTGGAAGGTTCCTTAGTCACATCGGTACTTTATTTGGTCAAAAGAGTTATTACCCAAGGGTTACTAACTTCCCTAATGGTTATTACCCAATGGATAATGATTTCCCTTGCGGTTAATAACCATTGGACAAAAGAAGTACAAGTACCTTTTTATTAAAAATAATATTTTAAAAAGACTACATGTACTTTTATAATAAAAAGTTTATTATCCAATGGACAAAAATTACCCTAACCATTATGGACCAATGGGTAAAAGCAAAGGTTCAAAAGTTTCAAAAGGTCCAAAAGGTTCATCTAGTAACTAGGCAAGTTGGTGCTCGGTTCCTCCAACTAGTCGGTTGAAAAGTAACTAAATTAGTCACGAAGGTTTTTAGTCAAGACCAAAATCTAACTTCGACGAAATTTAATAAGAAATCATATAGCACTCAAGAGAAAATAAGTAATTTAAATAAAATTCAAATATTTAACGAAATTTTTACTGACCAAAATTCAGGGGCGTTACAATCTATCCCCCTTAAAACAATTTCGTCCCCGAAATTGGCACGCAGCTACAGGTTAGACTTGGTTGCTAAACCAATCTCGGAATCATCTACTATCCCCCTTAAAAATTTGAAGTAGGTCACCATCAATCAAATTAAGCCTCATCACTTGCTTAACGAGATGGGGTTGAAGTTGCTCCTGCCGTCGAACAGCTTGCCTCGTCGTACGTCCTCGGTAAGGTCTCCACCGTAAATACTAACGTCAAAAGCAGAACTTCTACCATATCATCATGCGGACTAGCATCCCTCAAGCGTCTTTAGTACATCCTTGTTGAACCTTCATGCTTCTCGATATTAAACCTATTTCCAAAAGTAGGAAACAATGGGTTCATTCTTCATAATCGTAAGGCATGAGTATTCCATCGAACATCAGTAGGTAAGCCCTACGATACTCTTCAGTATTCGCAAAGGCATTGAAAGAACCTATACAGCCACGGAAGATTATCCTCTCACAGTCGAAGCGTGCCTTCTTTCTTCTTCTCGAACGACGTCGGTGCTTCCCATGGTAACGTACTCGGCTTGATAGGCCCTTAATCCAATAGCTCTTGCAATTGGGTCTTGATCTCCCTTAGTTCCGCAGGGGCTTTTCGGTATGGCGTCATAGAAATTGGTGCCGTTCCTGGCTGAAGTTCTATAGAGAAGTCTATTTCTTCTTAAGGCAATAAGCCAGGAAGTTCTTCAGGGAAAATGTCGGCATACTCGCACACTATGTGTGGAAATCCCACTTCCATTCTATCGGCTTCTTCCTACTGGAACTAGCGGCCATCCAAGTAGTGGATTCTGCTACCTTCATCTCCTCGTCGTCAAACTCGCTGTCCGTCTATCCCCCTTAAAAGGAATCGAGTCCTTTCTAGGGTATAAGCTGTCATCATCCTTTGATGACAGTCTATGACCGTTCGATGCGCTAATCGCCAATCCAATCGTTGGAATCCGTCATGTCGATTAGTCTGAGGTCGCAGGTCAGGCGCAGGTTAAACGTAGGTTGGCTATTACTAGTTCGTACCCCTTACGCACTAGACTAATAGCTATGCTCCATTCATAGGTACGTGGTTAAGGCCACACGATCTCCGTCCTGGTTAACTCCGAAGGTTCTGAGGATCATCTTGACCTCATTCAGCCACGTCTCGGCCACGACAGGGTTGGTGTCTTCGTGAAAGGTCGGAGGTCGACGTTTGCAAAATTCGTTCATTGCTTGGGTTCGAGTCATAGGTCCATCGTCTTGGTTTTGGTTTTGGCGGTTGGCGTTCCGAGCAGTCACAAACGTTTGCACGATCAGGGCTAGGTCGGGGTTTTAGAGGATTCTCCGTTATCGTATCCTAATTCGCGGCGCGTATTAACAATCCACGAGGGAAAAATCGAAAGGGGTTTTTGTTTACTAAAACAAATTTTCTTTTTGCAAATGGTCTATGTTTCAAAAGTCAAGAGAATTGCAACGGTACTCTTTAAAAATAAAACAGATTTTTCATAGATAAGAACATCATACAACATAAGCATAGAATTACAACATAACATAGAGTTCTACCACAAAACAAATAGATTAGAACAAGAATTCCTACTACAAGCTGGGACGGTCCTACACAGTCCTACAGTTGGGCAAGTCTTATTCCATACTGCTAGTGCAATATTCTAGGGTAGTTCGGTTCCGAAGACTTCCTTCAGCCACATCTCATAGCTCCTTTCAGCTGCGGTTTCTTCCCTAAGAAGACGCTCACGTTCTTGTGCGAGTAATTCTTCCATAGTCGGGATGTTTGGCTCTTCCACTGGTTCCAGGTAGTACTGAGAGAGGTTTAGTATCGCAGCTTCTAGCTCTGGGTCAAACATGAGATCATCATTGGGTTGCTCAAAGTTTTGCACAAGCGGTGCAGGGACAAAGGTAGGCGGAGAGTTCTCGGGAACTGCAACGGGTGGAGGCATTTCCCAAGTGATTGGGACATCATAGAGCTCCATGTCATCCTCTGGTGGGGGTGTTGGTCGAAAGTACTCAGGTGCTAGTAACGAGCGATAATTGGCCAAAACACGCGGGGCAAAGGTGGGCGTCCTCCTCGTGGTATGTTCGACATCTATATCAATAAGGAAGGTTATATTGCTAGACTTATCGTGGCAAAGGGTAGTTTCACGTCATAAAATGCAAGTCCACACATAAGCAGTGATCATGTACTAAAAGAAACATAAGTCTCTTATTACCAAACAAAATGAGTACAACGAAGATGGCTTACTAGCCTAATCTCTAGTTACAACAAAAGGTCCACTACTACCAAATTCTTAACATCTTACGTCCCGAAGGATTACAACGGTTACTAGGTTTATTCCAGGTGCGCCTAAGTAGTATTCTTGGCCTTCACAGATCTTCTAGGGCCTCGTCCTCTTCGAGATCCTCTTCCTTCGTACGGTTTTCTCCCATAGCCACTTCATTGGCGTCTTCATCACCATTGACTTCTTCCTCCTTAACTCCAACCTCAAAGTTCTCCATCGGGGGTAAGACACCGAAATACTCATAGAAGGCAGACAGGATAGGAAACATTGTAGAAAACCAAGGGTCCTTCTCTACGGGAATAGGGGTATTCTGCTGCATTCTTTGGAAATCTCTCTTTTCTGCAAATACAGCAGCGATAAAGTCGGGATCTTCCAGTTTCTCGGCCGTCAAGGTTTCTATGGTATTTTTGGGTTGATAGGCTTCGGCTAAAAGATCAACTAGACGTTTCATCTACAAGAGAAAGGTTTCAACCTCAATTAGTAACAGCGTTTCACTAACTCCAAAGAAAACACTTGAGTTTCTAAGTCCCTCATTTGATAAGTCATCATCCAATTGTTCGGGAATTCCCAGCTCAGCGGTACTGCCAATTTCCGCGCCTTGCTTCAATCCGAAGATTAATTTGACAGAATTCCACCCAATTTGGGACGGTAAACTTAAACTCAATTCACATTGGTGCAACGGTCAACTTATATCGTGGTTCTACCCATTCTACCCATGGCCAAGGTTTTGAACCTAAAGCTCTGATACCAAGCTGTAACGCCCCGAATTTTGGGTACATTAAAAGGGCAATTTCATTGAAAACCTCAAAATAGAGTCTGGCTCTTATTACAACAATCTCTCAATAAGAGTTCAGTATTTACACAATTGAAGGGGGGTTCTAAGTTTTCCTAACTACAGCTCCTCTTGCTCCTTCATCCTAGCCAGCTCTTCAGCTCCAGAGGCTTCCACGGCGAACTGTTCGTCTTGAACAACTACAAGGTCTGACACATTATACCGGCGTCACCACCAATATAATATGTCAGGGTCACCAACAGGCAACACCGTGAGCTACAACGCTCAGTAGGGAAATCCTTACCCTCTAACCCATAACTTACAAACAACAGTTATAATAAACATTAATTTCCACACGATAGGTATATGACGCATCCACATTCGATAATCATCTATCGTTGGTGTCCAAGATTTTCGGGTTTCTCCTACGCGACTCATCGTAGACCGTGTCAACACTTTCATTTATAAAACAACCTTTGTAAATCATTTGAATTCAAAATCATTTGCATTGGCTCCATACCGCGGATAACCAAGCTACACACTTTCAAAATCATTTGCGTTGGCTCCGTACCGCGGATAACCAAGCTATACACCCAACTTTCAAAATCGTTTTGCATTGGCTCCGTACCGCGGATAACCAAGCACACACCCAACCTCAGTTCCGCCGCGCCGGGTTCCTGAGTATCCTCACAATGGTTCCGCCGCGCCGGGTTCCCATTGGCATACAATTGCATTGGCTCCGTACCGCGGATAACCAAGCACACACCCAACCTCAGTTCCGCCGCGCCGGGTTCCTGAGTATCCTCACAATGGTTCCGCCGCGCCAGGTTCCCATTGGCACACAATTGCATTGGCTCCGGACCGCGGATAACCAAGCACACACCCAACCTCAGTTCCGCCGCGCCGGGTTCCTGAGTATCCTCACAATGGTTCCGCCGCGCCGGGTTCCCATTGGCACACAATTGCATTGGCTCCGGACCGCGGATAACCAAGCACACACCCAACCTCAGTTCCGCCGCGCAAGGTTCCTGAGTATCCTCACAATGGTTCCGCCGCGCCGGGTTCCCATTGGCACTCACACAAAACACACACCACACAATGGGCAAGTCCGGCCACATTGCGGTTTTCCAAATCATTTCACCCTTTTCAAATGTTTCTTTTACACACGCAAGCACACGACTCACATAATGCCATCCAAAACCGGTCATTATGTTGTTTCAAAAATATTTTCTTCCTCGAAAATATTTCCTTTCTTTAACCACACCCTAGGTGTCATGTTTCTACTTTCTCAGTTTTCGTGTCTCGTTATCATGCAAAAACTCCGCGGTAAGCGTGAAACATACTAACAAGATCATCCAATTCTATACTACTTATCATGTTAAATCATCACGTATAGCATAACGCCACATGTACGGACGCCTTTGGAGTGTATCACTTATGCTTTATTCAAAGCACAACGCCACATGTACGGACGTCTTTGGAGTGAAATCACTTATGCTTTATCACACCACAAGTAATACAAGCAATTCATATATTCATACTCAAAATCATCTTTAAAAATCAAAATACAAATACTTCTAATCAAACAATAGTTCTATCTTAGCAATTCAAAATAACAACGTAATGCTTGAATATGTAAGTAAATACAAAGTAAGTAATTAAGGAGTTAGTAAGGTTTTCCTTACGATATACATGGGGTGGACGATAAGGATATTCTACCGTTCTTTCTTAACAACTCAAAATAACAACGTTGTACTTAAGTAAGTAAGTAAATACGAAGTAAGTAAGTAAATACGAAGTAAGTAAGGGTTTCCTTACAATCCTTCTAGGCGGTAGTCGGCTACGGAAAGTATGTCGGTGGTCGGAAGGAGTAACGTCCTATGGTATGCCTCCGGTAGCTTCGAAAGAGAAAAGTTTCTCTCGAAACTCCTTCTTGACTAATACTACTACTACTTTTGGATCGAGGGGTGGTCGAGTGGCAGTCTAGTGGCGGCCTAGCTTGAGTTTCTTGAAGAACACAAGAACACTCAAGAACAAAGGAAGAACAAAAGAAAGAACAAGAATTTCTAGAGAGAAGGAAGAGCAATGAGAAGGTGTGAGTTGAATGAGAAGTATGGGGTGCTATTTATAGGCAAAACCTTGGCTCCTTCTCCCTCTTCATGGCCAGCCCCCCTCTCTCTCTCTCTACCTCAAATTTTGACATATGGCAAGCAATCTTTGAAAGATCAAAGGCTAACCCTAGGCTTGCATGGCTAAGATTGTCCTTGGATGGGATTATGGGAGATTTGTTGGAAGATTTGAGGACAAGGGTACAAGATTTGGGTACTAAACAAATATAGAGGTACAAAGGGGAGTTATGTTTGGTTAGGAGGAAGATTTAGGCTAGGAAGATTACACACCCAAAGATTTGAAAGGATGAGTAAGGTCAAGTCAAAGTACCACAAAATTTCCTCTCTCTTTCCTCCTCTCTCTCTCTCCTCTCTCCCTCCCTCTCTCTCGGTTCTCTCTCCCTCTCTCTCTCGGCATTCTCTCTCTCTCTCTCTCTCTCTCAAGTACACTACACACACACACACACATATATATATATACATATATATTTACTAGAAGAATAAGAAAGTACAAGGTACAAGATTTTCTAAATCCAAAAATCCCATAAAGAAATCTAATAAGGCACATGTTGGTTAAAATAAATAAACTAGGGTACTTTGTAATCTAGGAAGATCAACTCCCCAATAAATTAATCCAATTGGGTACAAAACCCCAATATAAAATAATATAGGAGTACTTAGGAAAAAGATTTGGGCTATTACCCAATGGATAATAAATCCCCTAACTTTTATTGTCCAATGGACAATAGCTACTAGGAAAACTTTTATATTAAAATAATCAAGGAGTACTTTTTAAAGCATGTGACAAAAGCCCTATATTAAATATAGGTGTGGTACAAAGTACCCCAATTAAATAAAAAGGCTAGGATTCTCCCCATTAAAATAATAATAAAGTACAAGTCAAATCAACTTTATTGGAAGGTTCCTTAGTCACATCGGTACTTTATTTGGTCAAAAGAGTTATTACCCAAGGGTTACTAACTTCCCTAATGGTTATTACCCAATGGATAATGATTTCCCTTGCGGTTAATAACCATTGGACAAAAGAAGTACAAGTACCTTTTTATTAAAAATAATATTTTAAAAAGACTACATGTACTTTTATAATAAAAAGTTTATTATCCAATGGACAAAAATTACCCTAACCATTATGGACCAATGGGTAAAAGCAAAGGTTCAAAAGTTTCAAAAGGTCCAAAAGGTTCATCTAGTAACTAGGCAAGTTGGTGGCTCGGTTCCTCCAACTAGTCGGTTGAAAAGTAACTAAATTAGTCACGAAGGTTTTTAGTCAAGACCAAAATCTAACTTCGACGAAATTTAATAAGAAATCATATAGCACTCAAGAGAAAATAAGTAATTTAAATAAAATTCAAATATTTAACGAAATTTTTACTGACCAAAATTCAGGGGCGTTACAGAGGTAATGTACTATGATGCGTTCAAGAAACTAGGGCTGGCCCAAACAGACTTAGAACAATCTACAACACCCCTTATTGGGTTTGGTGCAAGAGCAGTTTGGCCTCTTGAAAAAGTAATGTTACTTGTTCGGGCTGGATCAGTGGTGTTGAAAACAGATTTCTTAGTTGTCGATGTTCCTTCTTCCTATAACGCGATTACAGGGAGGACATGGCTGCACAAGATGAGAGCGGTCTCCTTGACTTATCACCAGATGGTGAAATTCCCAGGATCGAATGGAGTTGAAGTAATTAGAGGCAATCAGAAAGTGGCCCAACAATGTCTAATCTCCATTATTAAAAAAGCCCCAAAGGCCCACCATGTTCATACATTAGAAGTACCAAATCAACCAACTATCGAGGATGTTGGAAGAAGTCCGGCAGAAAAGGTGGTTGAAGGCTTGGAGAAGATTCAGATCAGCGAGACTGAACCTGAAAGATATTTCTTGATCGGAGAATCATTACCAGCAGACGAAAAGGTTGAACTCATAAGATTTCTGAAGGAATATGTCGATGTATTTGCATGGGTGCCAGAGGAAATGCCCGAAGTGGATGTAGGTGTGATCTGTCACCATTTAAATGTTGATCCTCAGCATAAGCCGATCATTCAGAAAAAATGGAGGGCAGCCGTGCAGTATGTGGATGCAGTAATTGAAGAGGTCGATTGTTTGCTGGAGGCCAAAGCAATACGTGAAGTTTACTACCCAGAGTGGTTATCCAACACCATGGTGGTAAAGAAAAAGAATGGGAAGTGGCGTGTCTGCGTAGACTTCACAGACCTAAACAAGGCGTGTCCAAAAGACAGTTTTCCTCTTCCAAGGATAGACCAGTTGGTTGACGCAACCGCTTGTTACGAGCGAATGAGTTTCCTCGACGCATATCAAGGATATCATCAGATTGCTATGTTTAGGCCTGATCAAGAGAAGACTTCTTTTATTACACCACGAGGGTTGTACTGCTATAGCGTCATGCCATTTGGGCTAAGAAATGCTGGGGCAACGTACCAAAGACTTGCAACCATCATGTTCAAAAAGTTCCTTGGCAAGACTATGGAGGTTTACATAGATGATATGGTGGTGAAAAGTCAAGATAAACAGGGACATATAGCTGATTTAAAAGAAGCTTTTGAAATCCTGAAGGAGTACAAATGGAAACTCAACGCCTCGAAATGTGCATTTGGAGTCAGTTTAGGAAAGTTCCTAGGCCATTTGGTTACCATGAGAGGGATTGAGGCTAACCCTGATCAAATTGCAACCCTACAAAGGCTACAAAGTCCCAAAACCACTAAGGAAGTCCAGAGGTTGACTGGAATGGCTACTGCACTTAATAGATTTATCAGCAGGTCAAGTAACAAGTGCAGACCCTTTTTTCAATTATTGAAAAAGAGGGAGGGATTCGAATGGGGAGTAGAGTGCGAACAGGCCTTCCAGGACCTGAAGAAGTATCTGGCCGAGCCCCCACTTTTGTCAACTCCACAGCCAGGTGAGCCTTTTGTTTTGTACTTAGCTGTTTCTGAGCATGCAATTAGTGCAGTCCTGCTAAGGGATTTGGGAATCTAACAAATCCCTATTTATTATGTTAGCAGGACACTGCTGGATGCAGAGACGAGATATCTACCCTTAAAGAAACTTGTCCTGGCACTTAGGACAGCCACAAGGAAATTGCCACACTACTTCCAAAGCCACAAGGTTGTGGTTTATACTGAGTTTCCATTGAAATCACTGCTACGAAAAGCAAACTTCTCGGGAAGGATCTGGACATGGTCCGTCGAGTTAAGCCAGTACGATATCGATTATCAGCCGCGTACGGCAATTAAAGGCCAAGTGTTGGCTGATTTTGTGGCAGAGTTTTCTCCTGCAGTAGCTCCCATGCCTCCTACGAGAAAGGAACAGGAGACTAAGGCATCACCCACGAGGAAACAAGTCTCAGCCAAACGGGACCCCACGGAATGGAAGCTATTTGTTGACAAATCAGCATGTAATACTAGATCAAGAATCGGGGTAGTCTTTTTTCCTCCTGAAGAAGTAATGATCGAACTATCTGTTCGGCTTGGTTTCAGTGCGTCAAACAATGTGGCAGAGTACGAGGCACTCTTAGCTGGTTTGAGAAGTGCAAAAACCTTAAAAGCAGAATGGGTTAGGGTGTATTGTGATTCACAGCTTGTGGTTAATCAACTGTCCGGGGAATACGAAACCCAGAGTAAAAAGATGACAGCCTACGTACGGGCAGCCAAAGACCTGCTTGATACCTTCGAAAGGGTATATATTGACCAGATAAGTTCTGGACAGAATGCTCATGCAGATTCATTAGCTTGGCGGGCTGCAGCTGTACCAACTGAGTTTAAAAGGAAGGTGGCAGTAAAGTATCTGAGTGAGCTGAGCATTGGGAGAAGTGTGGACTTGGTCTTGGACGTGAACCAAAGACCAAGTTGGATGGACCTGATCGTGGAATTTTTATGAGACGAGATACTACCTTCGGACAAAAAGGAGGCTCATAAGATAAGGACCAAATCTGTTAGGTTTTGGCTATCTCCAGAGGGTAAGTTATACAGAAAATCCTTCACGGGCCCGTATTTGCTATGCGTACATCCCGAGATGGTGCAAAGATTCCTTCATGAAATCCATGAGGGAACATGTGGGAGTCATGCTGGAGGCAGATCCATCGCCCACCGAGCAATTACCCAAGGCTATTGGTGGCCACACATGCAGGAAGATGCAAAGGTGTATGTGAAAATTTGTGAGAAATGTCAAAAATTCTCACCAATGATTCGAACACCAGCCGAGGATCTGGTGCCTTTGACAAGTCCTTGGCCGTTTGCTCAATGGGGAATGGACATCGTGGGTCCACTACACAAAGCAACTGGGAATCAAAAATTCCTGCTAGTTGCAATAGACTATTTTACTAAGTGGATTGAGGCAGAACCACTGGCCAAAATCACTGAACCTATGATAGAAAGGTTCGTGTGGAAGAGCATCATCACTCGCTTTGGGGTCCCTTATTCATTGATTACAGACAATGGATCCCAATTTTAGAAGAAATTCAAGGCTTTTTGTGTCTAGTACGGAATACGAAATTATTATTCAACCCCAGTTTACCCTCAGAGTAATGGGCAGGCAGAGGCGTCTAATAAGACTATCCTTGACGGGATCAAGAAGAGGCTGGACAAAGCCAAAGGGAAGTGGCCTGACGAGTTACCACTAGTGCTGTGGGCTCACCGAACAACGCCTAGGAGGTCCACGGGAGAGACCCCCTATTCATTGGCATATGGAACAGAGGCTGTCATACCTCTGGAAGTTGGTCTTCCAACCAATAGGACTGCACTGGTTGAAAGTGGGGGCAATGATAGGGCCCTCAAAATTGAGCTTGATCTCGCCGAGGAGAGGAGGGAAAGGGCCCTGGTCCATTTGGCTTCTTACCAGGAACAGCTGATGAAAAGCTATAACAAGCACGTTCACCCTCGAGAATTTGGTGTTGGGGACCTCGTACTACGGAAGGTGCTCGGCAACACTAAGGTGACCAACGAAGGCAAGCTGGGGGCCAACTGGTAAGGCCCGTATCGAGTAACTGAGATTATAGGCATAGGAGCCTATAGATTGGCTGATCTGGACGGTAATCCAATTCCGAGGCCTTGGAATGTCCATAATCTGCAAAAATTCTGTTTTAAATTGCACTACGTGATTGTGTGGGAATTACGAATATAATTCCCTTGTTCTAGTTTTTTATTTTATTATTTTAGCTGCAAGGGGTACGAATAATGCCCTCTTGAGTTTCACAGATTATGAATAAAATCACTTTTTGCAGTATAAATATTGCGTTCTTGGTATTTGTCTTAAAAATACGAACTACGGGCTTGGTTTCCCTCATTCGTATTGGGGAGCAGGGAACAGGCACCAATAGGCACCTATACACTAAGTACGTGAAACTTAACAAGTACAAGTATGAAACACTTGTATGGTTTGTAAGTACGAGAAACTTTAAGCTGTTGAGTACGTGAACCTTAACGAGTACAAGTATGAAACACTTGTATGGTTTATAAGTACAAGAAACTTAGAAATATTTAAGTATGAGACACTTAAATATTTAGGTACGAGAAACTTAGAAATATTTAAGTACGGGAAGTCGAGGATTGTATAAATGTGCAAAACTTACAAATCATTTAGATGTGCAGAATTACCGAGTATGAACATAATGAGCATATGTTTAGAAGGTCAATCAAAAAACCAACCTTGTTTGAATAAACTGCAAACACGCAAAGAGGCCGAGCAAAATATATAGTTATGCCACAAGGGGCCGAATACCTATGTTATCAAAAGTATTGAAAGTACTGATGGCTCGCAGGGCTAATGCTCACGGTCACGCAGGACCAGCTAAACTTTTTCATACCAAATATTTACCTGTCAGTCCAGGTTTTGAACCTCTGGAGCAGTTTCATCCGGGATCTCTGCACGAACTTTAGTGGTAGCAACACCGCCCGTTGGATTCTCTTCCAGGTTGATAGGTTCATTGATTGAATCACGAACAGGTGATTAGACAGGGTGAGAGTCAGATAGAATGTCTTCCTCTGTACCAGCAAAATCTTCAATTTACTGCTCAACATCATCCTCCAGGGGCTCCTCATGCTCTTGGGGAGCTGCAGCCCGGCTACTTGGCAACTCATTTTCAACCCAGAGAGGGGAGTCGTCAGCAACGCCAACCTTTGTTAAACATGCTTCCCAACATGCACTCCAAATCTGGTCTTGAATAGCTGGCATCTGCTCAACATAGCTAGCAGTTGTAGCATCGAAACCTTTCTAGTACCCTTCTTCATAAGCGGCTTTTTTGGTGCTATCGATCTCTGTCAAAGCCCAGTTGAGGCTGTCTTTGGCAATCTCAAGTTTGCCTTTTGCCCCATCGAAATCAGATTTAGCTTCATCTCTTTCTTTTTGCAACCTTGAGATTGTCCGAAGCAACCGAGTATTGTCATTCATCAGTCTGATTCTTTCAGTATCAGCCTCTTGGAACTTTTGGCTCAGTATGACCATCTTTTGGATAAACTGAGAAACATCAAGTACAGCTTAGATTTACAATTCCACGGAAAAAGGTCAAAGCTTAAAATTCGTGAAAATAAAACTAACTCACCTTAATTCCACTGACGAGTTGAGTGGACACAAGCCAATCAGAAGAAGATGATGACTCTTTCTGCATGTCAACGGGCAATAGTAAGCCTTGTGCTAGGGCCAGTGCAGTCTCTGAGGAACTAGCACTATCTCCAACATTTACTAGACGGTCGCCCCTTATGAGTTGAGGGGCCCAGGTTTCATGAGTTGTTTGAATAGTTGACGGGGGAGTATCTGAAACTAATGCAGCAACTTGAGCATCAGGATCCCCACCTTCTTGATTCCTAGGGCGTTTATCCCGATGAGCATCGGTAGCCTCAAAGGAACTGTCACGTTCCCGTGGAGAGGAAGAGGACCGTGTTGAAACCTCCCTGATTCGACGAGATGGCGGGGGGGCTCGGCCAGTTGATGATGCTCTCCTGGAGGCACCACATCCCCGTGAAGAGACAGTGAGTAAGGTACTAAGATTCAGAGGTTGACGGGTCATAGTACCTGAATTTGGAGGAGATGGGGAATAGCCAGAAGAAGATGATTGGCTGGTGTTACGATCAGGAATTGGCTATTCGGGCTGTTGATGAGAAGCAGCTTGCCTTTGAGAGGATCTTCTAAGTACTACACGAGGTAGGGGGAGGCCTTCTGAAATAGGAACGTCACCTGGCTACCCGACGATTATCACTCCAACACTGGATCTTAAATTCCTCGGCTGTGGAATGGGCAATGTTGAGGCAACACTGGTACTCGGGTTGGCAAGTCTCCTATCGATAACACCTCTGTAAGAAGGATCGTATCCCAAAAGCATGTCAGCATTACAACCCTGACCAGCTGTTGAGGTGCCGGGCTCACCAGTGTATTTCAAAATTATATTAATCTCCTCTATTCGGACATAACTTGGTTCTTGTCTGGGACGCTTGTCGGCATTTTCTGCTGCATATTGAAATACAAGCATGGAGTAAATAAAATTCAGAAGAACAATAGAGAACAATTATGATTAAGGGTAAAGTGAATTAGGAGCATACCTGGGTAACCCTATATGTGGGGGTAGTGAAGGCCCACCACTTGGCCATCTTCCCCTATAGGTTCGAATGCACCGATAACATAGAGGAAATCAATCTCGTAATCACGACCAGAATTTGGCAGGTTCAGCACGAGACGCTTTTCTGCTCTCCTAACCTTGAAGTAGTATGTGTTGTACTCAGGGTTTAGAACTATGCTATACTACCACTGGATGTCCCAAATCCCAAGCTGGGTTCCCAGAATCCTATTCAGGGCTACAATCCCCATTACCTGTCTAAAGACGTTGGTCGAAACTTGCATGGGAGTAAGACGGTACCAATTCAGGACCTGACGAAGCAGTGGATGAAGGGGGAAACGAACTCCGCCCTTAACAATGGCTACGATTGGAATACACATTCTATCCCACGAACCGCTATCTCTGTCCGCACCTAAAGGGGCGAGTTCAAGCCCCACATTATCAGGAATGCTATATTTAGCCCTAAATGCTGCCATGGCAGTAGGGGTTTCACAGAGTTTCCTAAACTTGCTAGGTTTTGGGGGATTCTCATTTTCATCCGTCATAGATATTCTGGAAAGTTCTACGAATTAAAAAAATACGTATGAAACCCTAGGGCAGATGAGTCTGAGGATGACAAATCTCAGAACAAAACAAGAACAAAGGAATAAGAATCTTACGAGAGTGTGGCAATGGTTCCCAGGCACGAGATCGTGTTGCAAAAGGCGGCGATGGCGGAAGAGGAAGAAAACTTTTGTCTAGTTTGGGAGAGGGAAAAAGATGGAATTGGATTTTTTGGTGGAAAACCCGAAAAAGACCCAAAAGTAGGCTTAAAGGGAAGACGGAGGTGAAACGTCACCTCCCCACTCTGTTACATGAAAAGTAACGGAAAGCTAACCTACCAGAGGGACTGTTCAAATGCCGTTTGGAAGGAATGTCAGTTCAAATTAAATGCAAGGCGTACGAAATGTGCTACATGGAGTCACCACTTTGAGAAAATGATGACTAAACCGCCAAAAAACATCAATGGGTTTGGGTATTATATTTACATGGAACTTAAGGAGCTCGGCTCGAAGTCTAAATTTAGCTTTACT